>BMAO01003478.1:0-24917 GCA_019973975.1 Trichonephila clavata
TGCATAAATAATAAAATAGCTGTTACCCATCTGATTCGCTGGTTATACTCGCTGCAAAACTATTTATTGTTTTTAAGTTATCGATATTCAAATCCTAGCATTCAACTTTCGATTGTGTTCAAAAACATTCTATAAATCTCGCATCTTGATTTAAAGAAGACAGGACTAGAATTTATAAAACGGAAGCATATTTATATATTTAAAACCTCTCAGCTTCCCTTTCTTGGTAGTCAATTTCCGTTCACCCCTCTTTATTGTACTCTATACTCAAAAAAAGGAACATGCCTACCAAATTTCAAGTCAATAAGTCTAATAGTTCCGGAGATGCAGTGATGAGTGAATGAGTCGCTTTTTTTCTACATACATAGATAGACAGATAAAACATAGAGGCAATATAGAAATAATAAATGTTTTATTAAAATCATTTGAATTGCTGCCGCATGTTTAGCACATTCAACACGATATTAGCGAATGCGAAAAACATCCACTGTCACATATGGATACGAAATACTCAACAAAAAAAATATACAAATGATTAAACTGAAAATAAACAATGATTTTAAATTATACTGTAGCTGTAAAATGGTCATCGGGGCACTTGATCCCTAAGGAGGTCTTAATCCCCTATCTTAAGGATGTTGTTAGCTTTATTGATAGAGCTTGCCATAATTATTGGGTAAATATCAAAATTAAGAAAAAATGAAAGTTGAAATTGCGACCTTAAAAATTAAAAATAAAATTGCTGGAGCTGATTTTGTTGTCTGTTTTGAAATGAAAAGAGCAATGAATCTGTGTTGTCCGAGGCTGATTCCGTTACCGGAGACTAGCAAACGGACAACTTAGTTGGTGCGTCGAATCAACTTACTTGGCGACCGGTAGAACCCACACCCTGCCTGCTGACTTCCAACTGTGGAAAGACCCCCACAACGGTCGGGTTTTATCTGCTTAGGCCAGTGATTCCCAAAGTGGTCTATATCGACCCCCAGGGGTCTATGACGACTTGCAAGGGGTCCATGTCAGTAAAAAAATAATTTGGAGGCTATGAAGCGTAAATGTGGGTCTACGATAGTGGATCTCCTTAAACCAGATCTTGTGTGTGATTAATTTTAAAAGAAAATTTAATCGAAAGGAAATCAGATTTTTCCTATTTAACAGATTTACGTCAGACAAATAAATGTCTTTTTCAAGAGTAACTGATAGGAACGGGCACTAACGAAGATTTTAAAGTTTAGAAATGGATGTAAGGAATTTTGGTTTTACAAAGACATACCGGTTATGTACCACGAATTATGGAATGTCGTGAGAAATTTTTTCTTGCTTTTTCTAGTGAGCAAGAATTTCACCATGGTTGCCAATCTCAAAAGGAATGAAAAAGACTGGGCACTACTAACCGAGGAAATTTAGGGTTAAACTCGACACGATTGATGCTACATGTTGAAAAAAGGTTATTGATGCGCCAAATTCATCCCTCCAATTGAAAGCATTTTTTTGTTTGTTGCTCAGTTATTTAATGTACTATTAAATTTAAATTTAAAATTAATTAACATTTGTTTAAGTTTTAAACAATGTACTTCACTACAGTTAAACATTTCAATCTTTCAAAATAAGTATCTCTATACCAACTATCAACAGACATTTAAGTTGATAAATGACCAAAAATTAATATTAGGTAAGTAGGGGGTCTATCCAAAAACGAAAAACATGGCAAAGGGTCTATGAGACAAAAAGTTTGGGAACCTCTGGCTTTGGCGAACAGAACGCCCGCCCAATCAGAAAGCTGTTTCTCGTTGGAGGGGGGGGGGAGGTCTTAGGAGTTCGCGGAAGATAAATTTGATAGATTATACTATACGGGCTAAAAGTATGCTGAGCCATTAATGGGTAAAATATTAGAGTATAAATACAATATTCACTGCTCTCTCTAAAAACCCATTATTCTACAATCTCTGGTGGCCGCGGTGGCCGAGTGGTCTAGGCATCGAATCATTGCTAGCGTGTCATGAGTTCGATCCTAGTACCACTAAAGATCCGCCGTGTAGGGGAGCGATGCACGTTAAATCTGTCGAGAGCTCAAACGTCCTCCCGTTGGTGTGGTGTGGTAGTTAGGAGAGGGGGTGCCAGCTCAGGTGTTGTCCGCGTCACTTGACCATGGTTCAAAATTACGCGGACCGTCGCCAAAAGCCCTCGTGTTGCTAATCAGTGAGACGTTAATATTCTCTTTCTCTCTACAATCCCTGAGATTCATTCTTCTCGAAGTAAGTCACTGCCAAAAACCGACAATCATGCGGTTAATTATATTTTATTTATTAAAAAAAAATTCTGAAAATTGAAAAAATTCAGATTGCAATGCCTTTTTTCAATCCCTACTATTAGTTCACACACCCTCCCTATATAGTATATTTATTTATATATCTTGTTCAAATTTTCAATCGTTATATATATATATATAATAAGTTACTTTTTATTAATCCACTCAAGTTCAGATACATATTTTTAAACTTGTAGTAAATGACACTTGATGCTAATAGTTTTTTCAAATATTAATTAATTAATTTAATTTAATCAATTAATTATAGTTTAAGAGATGTATTTCCGTCGATTTTTTTTCCTCTAGAGGGTATCACCATTGAATAAAACTGCTTTCGTGAAATTTGTGATGGATATTTAACTTTACCTGAATAATCATGTGCTAGAGTCAGCTTTTACTTTACATTGATTTTAAGATAAATTCCGACCTTTATTTCAACTTTTATTAAACAATATAATTACAAATATATTGTGGCTTAAAATTTTTAATGTTAATTAAAAAGGTGTTTTGCCACTTAATATTGTGATTCTGCTATATGTATAAACAAATTTATTTTAATTGTAATTGTCTAATAAATAGTAACTAAAATAAAAATTTTCTTTTTGACCTAAGTAGGAATTAACTTAAAAACCATTTTTTTAAAATTACTTGTCAAGCATATACTATTACTGTTTAGGGCTTGGGTTCAAATCCCAGAAAAGACATAGATGTTTGTAAATGTATAGCCCTGGGCGACATGGGGGCACCTTAAATAGCTGCAAGTCCTTACGTGAAGTGGGTGGAAGGGGAACACAGGTGGGAGGCCCCTAACCACCTCCACTGTGTTCTCCCTTAAATTTATGGAGGAACCGAGCTAAATCGCATTTTCACCTGTATGGTGCTCAAAGCTACGGATAACAAAAGGCGTTCATCTAGCTCTTTGCAGCGATGAATTTTTAGGGCTTCTATATGATACCATCAGGTAGGTGGCATTGTCAACAAACAGTTGACAATGCCACCTGCATCACTAACCACTATATCGGAGGGGGGGGGAGTGTATAATTTAATATACAGACTGATGCATTAAAATATACTTATAAGATATTTTTTCTTCGCAAGTCAGTCAATAAGGCTTTGTAAATGCGCCAGTAAAAAACACTATTACATAAATCTCATTAGTTTTTTTACTAGTGGATACCCCGCGGTTTCATTCGCATTAATTTAGCTTTTCCGTTCCTGAGGGATTTTCTGGACAAAATTCATATGTGTGTGATTCAGGCTATATACATTCCAAACGTTGTTATACATACATATGCATATCCAACATAACTACGAATGTGAAACCGCGGGATGTTCACTATATATAATGTTATCATGTACACTAGTGTATTATGTTGAGATTCATTTTAATTATTTGTTAGTTAGTATGCTTAAGTTACATTTTCTGCGTATTATGCTTGTCATTAAGCTTTTCCTAGCAAGTAAATAAAACTGAATTATTATCATTCTGTATTTTTTTATCCAACTTATTACAACACCAATAAGCTATTAGCTGTTGCGGGCCGGATAGAGGACACTAAGGGCCGGATTTGGCCCGCGGGCTGTAGTTTGAAGATCCCTGCCTTAGACGACTGAAACGAAAGGAATCCCTATTCGAGCCAGTCGTTAAGGGCTTTTATTTCTTTTCTTTGTTGTTTAAGACTTGCAGAAGGTGGCGCCGCAGCAAAATACTCATCATGGTCTCATAGCCGAAAGTGATTGAATCCCATTAAAAATCCGGACAAGTTTTTAGTTTTTAATGAAGTTTCATATTATGATTATGATATAAATAAATTTTTCTTTTTTTGCCTTGTCGATGTATTTCAAGAAAATATAAATAAAAAAAAACCAATATTTAAATTAAGTATTTTAATACCTCGTCTTCAATTTAAATATAACATTTTACATGCAAATTTACCTTAAAAATTAATTTTACTCATAATAGAGCACTCATTACGAAAGTTATTAAAATTAAATATTGTTATTTGTTAGTTTATTATGGATGCAAAGTATTTAGTATAATTAAAAATTCCCTTTCAAGCCTGCGTGATCTTAAATTTAATTAAAACTCAGGACGTTGCTTCAAATTACATAAATTTATCCTTATGATTAAAATTACCAAAGAAAAAAGAATCAAAATAAACTAGATGCTTTAAAATTGGTGTTTTTATGGTTATTTTCCACAGACACCCCTCACCAATTTTTCTTAAAAAAGTATTTCCATTAAAATTCTATTTGTATGTTCCATATATTTAACGAATTAATTTATTTTGTGACAAAATAAATTACTTTCGAAAACTGAGATTTTTTTACTCATTAATTTTAAAAGCATTTCTTTAAAAAAACAAACTAAAAGCAAATCAGAATTAGTTTTGGCACTGATAAAAGTATTTCCTAACCTTTTTAATATTGAATCATCTTTCTGCTTTGATTTTCATAAAAACATTTGCAGAATGAAGCAGAAAATTATTTTTATTTTCATGGAATATATTTTAGTGAATTCCTAGCATTTTTCTATTTTTATTATAGCATTGAGTCAGCATTCAATAACTACTCAAAAGCATAAGAGTAAGTTAATTAATTAAATTAAATTAGCTTTGCCAAAAAAATCTCCCTAATTACCATTATAAATTCATTTTTTTTGTGAATAGTAAAACTGATTTTTTTAAATTTTATGTAAATAAATAATATCGCATTATCCAAAATAAATAAAACTGTAGAAAGCTTTAAAAATATTAGTTTTTTTATAATACGTAGTATAAGCAAAAATGAATAATAATAACCAAACTAAATATATTAAATCTGATGTTTTTATGGGTATTATTTACAAAATAATATCAATTTTTGTTAGTTTTCACTTAGTTTTTTTAAAATTGAAATTGAAATGCACTAGTTTTTTTAAAATTGAAATTGAAATGCACCGCATCTGCTTTTCTTTAGTTTAGGAAAAAATCTTTAAAATAAGGTGAATTTTATATAACATATTTTTAAATCGCCGTGATTTGTTTTATTATCACCAGCTTTTAATTGATTACTGATACTTGTAAGAGTAAAAAAAGTCAATGGATAGACGAGACATTACAGGTTTTTAAAGGTCAATGTTCATGCCCACTTTTTTTTTAAATGTCTACTAATTTTAATAATTATTTTAATCTTTTATTTTATAGTTTAGATGTTTTCTTGGAAATTTGCATTACATTTTAGGGTGCGTTTCATTCAAAGGGGTGACTTATGCACTCAAAAACACGGTTGCTGTATACACGCACAAAACCTGTTTTTCTGAGGTAGATGGGGACCAAATAAAAAGAAACCGCACAAAAATATGCGAAAATTTCATAAATACTTACCTATAACTAACAAAATTGAAAGCGCATTATATTTATAATATATTTTGTAATTTTTCGTATAAAAATAGAGACTCGGTAGCTAAGTGGCTATGGTCAAGAGTGTCATGATTTCAAACCCTAGTGCCAATACAAACTCGCCGAGTAAAGGGGCTGCAACGCGTTAGATCTGTTGAGGTTCAAAGTCCTATCGTTGGGGTGGTAAGGTACTTTAGAGATTGGATGCCAGTTCAGGTATTGTACTCGTTACATGAACGAACTACAAAATTACAAAGGCCGTTGCAAAGAGCCATTGTTTTGCTTTATAAGGTAAGAACAAACACTCATTCCCTCTTAAATTAAGATAGTAGAGTTATTTCGAAATAAATGTATACTATATATACATTCATTTAATTTCCTATATTGTAAATATTTGTATAAAAAGGGGATACATTTGAAATAAAAAACAAACAAATTTAACTTATAAATTTACATTAAATGTTTACCTAAAAGCAAGGAGTTCGAGTTTTATTTGAGATTTCAGTAAAGAAGCAGAAGAATTACAGCGTAAAATTTTGTGCCAAATCTATGCATATCAAAACAATTTTAATTTTATTTCATTCATTGATGTAGCATGGAAGCTTAGAGAGGGGAGTGCAAGCTCAGATATCGTCCTCGTCTCTTTACCTTGATTAAAAACCACGAGGTCTGCCTCCAATAGCTCTTGTGAAGCATCAAAGGGCGACCCTAATAAATATCGATTTAAATTAGCATTGATATTAAAAATTAAATTCTAATACATTTTAGAAAATCATGCAATGAACAGTGCCAGTAAATGGAATTTTTATTATATACTCAAATTTTTAAAAAAAAATAGCAGGCTGCTTATAATTGGAGAAGAAATCAATAGATTGTAGCTTAAAAGTTCTCTTCGATGAAACAGAAAATAAATAAGTACAGCAGGGGTGGGCAGACATTTCCAGGGTACGGGCTACTTCTAATTTTTTCAAGGTGTTGCGGTCCACCCAGTGGCATAGGTGTAGTGAGTTAAAAGAAAGTATACAATACAGTCGGACCTCTATTTTTCGAACCTCTATTTTATGAATTTCTCTATTTCGCGAACTTTTTCGCGGAGTGAGTGAGTCAATATTAACGTCTCACTGTTCAGCTACACGAGGGCTTTTGGGGACGGTCCGCGTAATTTTGAACCATGGTCAAGTGACGCGGACGACACCTGATCTGGCACCCCCTCTCCACACCACTACCACACCACACCAACGGGAGGACGCTTAAGTTCTCGACAGATTTAATGTACATCGCTCCCCTACACGGCACAGTGGTACTGAGATCGAACTCATGACACGCTAGCCACGATCCGATGCCTAGACCACTTGGCTACCACGGCCACAACTTTTTCGCAGAACCAAGAACATTTTACGATTTTCTTCGTAAAATAGCCTCCAAATAGCGAAGTGCATTTTCTACTCAACGAAATTTTCTCTTATCATTCGATATTTTCCCCTCGTATTTTTTAAAATACCTTATTTACTCGAATCTAAGCTCCCCTTTTTTCCCAATGTTGATGCTACTGAAAATTGGGTGTGGCTTAGAATCGAAGGGGGAAAAATGTGTTGGATGGGGTTTTTAGAGCAATTATATATATACAGATTCATGCATGTAATTAAAAGTTTTAATGCTGATAAAATAACTAATTATATATTCACTTCTCTTAGTTTTCCTTTTAAATATATTTTAATTTCGTAAAATTGGATATCGATAAATTACATTTTAGACTACTTTTCAACTTTCACAAAATCTTGTTGAGAATTTGGGGGTGTGGCTTAGATTCGAATAAATACGGTATTTTCTTACCTTTGGTTGATGGAACGATTATTAAGTCTTAGTGAAGGCGGTCACCCCAAAATGTCTTGGTGGTCCACCGGTCGATCGCGATCGATTTAATGCCCACCCCGGATGTACAGGATTACGCAAGAGAAACATAAGGAATTCATTCATTATATTTAATTTTGAAAAAAGTGTTAACAATTCTCTGACGAAGAGGGATGACTAACATAAGCATGTACTTGAAATGTACAGATCTAAATATAACTGGGACAAGCAGCATGCAAGTCCATTACCTAAATGTAAATCTAAATCCAATATAGACACATCACAGTATGAGCACAATGACTATACAACTAAGTTGTTTTATTGCCTCCTATACACTCAACTTTATTAATCTCCTGTTCGATCTATTTCAATAGCTTATCTTTCCGTAGGTGTGAGTTTATAAATGTCGGACTATAAAGCAACATGAAGAATCTCGTAATTTTGTGATGAGGACGACACCTGAGCTCTGACACCACTTCTCCAAATTACTCAATCACAACAATCTGTTGAACTCTAACAGATTTAACGTGGATCAGACCCCTCTACATGGCGAGTCTTCAGAGGTATTAGGGCCTGAAATCATAACTCGTCAGCCACGAGTTCGTGACTATGACCACCAGACTACCAGGCTCACCTTTCATGTATCATTTTTATTTGCATTGGGGTTGTTGATTGGTATTTACCATTGCAGACTTAGTACATTCCCCGTAGGTTGGTATCATTTTTAAGTGCGGCACCATATAGGTGGAATACCAATCGTCGCAATGCAATTTTGGCGCCCAGTTTCCTCTCCAGAGGGAGGCACCGGAGATCTGACGATGTGAAAGTACAGTAAAATTAGAAGGGAGCAATCCGTTTCAGTATCGAGATATTTACTTAAACTTCGAAAGATGACTTTCTAGAAGAAATAAAATCAATTGAACAGATAAATTCATAAAAAAATGACGTAATAAGAACAAGTAGGAACCTCCTACTCAAGTTTGAGGCTTCGTTAACCTAGTGGCCACGGTCATAAGCTGGTGCCCCGCATGTCATGAGTTCGAGCCCTAGATTCACTGAAGGCCAGCCGTGTTCAGGCTGTGGCACGTTAAACTGTCATGACTGACGGCCTTCCCGTTGGCGTGGCATGAAAGTAAGTTGGAATATGTATATTCTTTCTTCCATCTCTTAAACACCTTACTTTTCTTTTATTACTATTATATTTGCTTTGTATATGTGTATTATGTTCACGTATGTATATCGTGCAGTTACCTTTAAATTTGTATTTTGTTATTTTACTGTCTTCTGCTGTTTAAAATGTTTTACTTGGGTTTTTTTTCTCAATAAAGACTGCACGTGGGGGTGGTTGTTTCCCGAAGGATCGGTTTGTAGCTCTAAAAACCTCTATGGGTGAGCTCGGCTCCTTTAAGCATTCCGCCAGTAGTCCTCATGTTACAGTTAATAAACATGAGTGCATCGTTAATAAACACTATCCCTCACCCATTCACCTTATGTGTACCACATTTATTAGATGATTAGTTTGTTCGAACATCTCCCCTTGGTAAATGCATAGAAGTTCTAACGTTTATCTTAATTTTCTGCAACAGAATTAAAAATAATTATTGAATAATACTGTTGGCGCATGCTCGCCAACGTCATGCGCACTAATGTAAAATATTTTGCTTGCCACGCTGTGCCGGCAGATGAGAACTTTCTGTGGAGGAAGCTAGACGAGATTTTTCTCTGTAATACACTGACGTGAGCAATAATAGAACTCTAATATTTTGAAGCTCACAATTATGAAATTATTAAAATTTGCTGCGCTTGTAAATAGCTTATATATGTTGTGTGGTTAATAAAAAGTAAAAAAGAAACAAGCGTAGCTGGTCCGTGACTGAAATAAAACAACAAAAATTACTAAAATAAACAAATACATTTTAAAACACCGACATAAACATCAATTTAACAAATACATTCACTGGAAAAAATTAAGTAGTATTTAGCTAAATAGTAAAGGGGTAATTACATTTTAAATGTTAATCCTTTCCGACATTGTTTTTCAAAAATACGTTCTCCACTGTTTCCTAATAAACTTATTTCGTCTAATTCAATATTCTGAAAGAAACAGCGGGTAAAACTGACAGGAACATTTCTTTAAATGCATAGATTATGCAAGGCGGAAAGAAAAGACCGAGTCGAGCAGTACGATGCTACAGAAGGAAAAAGAAGGGTGAAAAAAAGGAAAAAGAAATTACTAAAAACCTTTTGGCAAAATTCGCTGTGTATAGTCTTGGGAAGAGAAAAAGAAATTGAAAACATCCGGGTCATGTGCAGAACAATGTAAAACAGAAGAATCTTATCTTTTTGAATTAAAAACTGAAGTTTCTTTTCTAAAATATGCATGATGTTTTGAACTTTCATTATTTGTAAGTGCAAGAGGAGAACATGTATTATTCCTCAGCATTCGGATTTCAACCATGTTCATTGCTTTTATTTATAAAATGTGACGGAACACAAAACAAACCTTTTCTGCGTATAATGTGTATCTACTTGCCGTGGATTTGTTTTATTTTCTGAGAATGATCTGTTTCATCTTCGGAATTTATTCTTCATTTTTTTTAAATTTAAAAATGAAGGAGTTGAATTTAGTGTAAGGCAAATACTGAACTCAATGATCCTGAATATTTTAGTTGTATTTCTTTTTCATCCTTTGACATAAGACTCTGCATATTTTTTAAACAATTTTTAGATTTGGAGCTCTAAAAAAGGAATAAATAATCAGCTGTATTTGCTATGGAAGAGATCTGGTTTTTTTTCAAGGTCCTATAGGTCTTGAAATGAAAATCACAGTGAAGATTAAAGCTGTTTTGTTTAGATGCAACTTCACGTAACTTCTCTACATAGTAGCCGCTTCAACTATTTGTCTTCTCTTGGTACCAATTTTCCAATACATTCGTCATAGAAGGCAATTGTCTATACTTTCTGCCAATTCTCTAGTCTGATCTGCAGCTCAACATTTTATCCAAACTTTTCTAAGCCTATCCAGAGATTTATGTGAGAAAATATAGATGAAAATCAGAAGGTGCCATGTCCAGACTGTACGGTGGACATGGTTGCAAAATATCAAATGCTATAAGATCATCTTGTTGTAGCTGCATTGTGCGGTCGAGCATTGTAATGAAGAAGGACATTTCCAGATGACAACAATCTTCTACACTTGTTCTGAACTGTCCTTCGTACATCTTTAAAAGTAAAGTTGTACGAGGCTATAGTGATAGTCAAGCCACGCTCCATGAATTCAGCAGAGAAAAATCTTCTTGGTCTTAAAACAAAATATTTATACACTTTCTGCTGCTGAAGGTTCACTAACTCAGGGAATGAGGATACATTCACTGCTTAGAATGCTCTTTTATTTCTTGTTTTTTTCGGGGGCTGAGTCTCATTCAAGGGGTCAATTTTGTTTCCATATTGGGGAGCGAATCGCGTAACTTTTAATCGGCCGTTAAGGGACTAATTATAAACTGTACAAATTATCAAGATAAGTGTTAATTTCTGTATATAATTTTATTCATGACGAGCCCATGAGGTCACTGGTAATTATTAAACTTGTTCTGAACTTAATATTGTTAAATTAATTATAAAATATATCGCGCAGTACTGATACATTTATAAGTGTATTAAATCATTGTAAATGTTAATTTTAGTTTTTATTATGTCAGAATGTATTTTGTTTGTTTACTTTCAGTAAATTAATATTTTTTTAAATAATCTTTTGTTATCGATTTTCCAACATGCTCACGCCCCATACGTAGAGTTATTACGTCCCCTTAGGGGTCGCCCCATAGTTTGAGAAACGCGGCTTTAAATATTACATTCTTCTGGTTTTTCTCACTATACTTAACCTGATGACACTGAAAAAATAATAAAAAAAAATTTCTATACCCACCTGGAAGGAGGAGTATACCAGCACAAACGTGCAGGCTGGGTTTTAAAGGGTAAAAACATGTGACATTTTAAAAAATTAAGAACTATATTTAAAATATGGCATCACATAATTTTTATGTCTTTCCTAAATAACAATCATAAATTTCAAAACGTCTCATTTCTTAAAAGAGGGTATTTTTTCGACATTTTACAATAACCGAACACTCTCTACAAAGAAACAAAAACTAACTTTCATTTTACGAATTCTTCTCCGTTACCTGAAGCATCAAATACTGAAAACCTCTACTCTTTGTTCTGCGAAGAATACGCGGGAAGTTCATGAAATATGAGAACAATGGTCGATATTCAATCTTGAAGTTCGTTTTCGGTTTGATGGCATTGGACAACAGAATCTGGGAAACCTTGTCGAATTCTGATTTGTTAACAATTCACTTAACAAGAGGGTGAAAATTGCAAAAACGGAAAATGAATACAAACGGTGGTGAAGTTAATAACATTTCACAGCCAAGGGCGTTTTCAATACGGAAGCTTCACAAACGCAGCTCTTAATTTGTCAACATTACAGTGTGTCTATTGTCCAATTTCAAAGAGAAGTGTTTCAATAAGGATGTGCGGTTTTCGAATGCATGCTCGATGCCAAATAATGGCTACAAATGCGGCAACATAAATGTTGGCGTTGAGAAAGATTCATTTTAAATTAGATTGGAGGTTATATAAGTTACACATTCAATTTGTTGGGTTTCCTTTTTCAATTTTCGTGAATTCAATGCGTGTTATTGAAACATATTTGTCAATTTACTTCAATAACCAAAGATAACAAGAAAAGAAGAAAAAGTGTTTGTGTAAGACTCGTAATTGTAAAGGAGGCGTTTTTCGTGAATATATGATATTATTAAATCTAAAATGTTCTAACGTCGTTTCTAAGGCATCCTCACAACTATAACAAGAAAAGATTATTGTACAAAGAAATGAATTTCGTACAAATTTCTTCTTGGCTTTTGTTAACGCACTTACGGGAATTTCAAGGAGCGGTCCATGATATCCGATAGCCCGGGAGGGCATGCGTTGAAAGATTGTCCGGTCTACTCCGTAAGTCGACCGCATACAAACAATAAATATATTATTCAGTTCATACAAATAATAAACCAATTATTCAGTTCATACAAATAATAAATCAATTATTCAGTTCATACAAATAATAAATCATTATTCAGTTCGTACAAATAATAAAATAATTATTTCTATTGTATTAAAAAGTACACAAGAACAAATCTTGACAAATTAGCTTCATAAATTAAAAGTTTTGACAAATAGGCATGCATTTTATGTTTTTGAGTTATTTATAGGAAAATCATCGAGAAATGTTATGTTGTTGTTGTCGCTTATGCCACCTGACCGACAGTAACATCAGATCAAGGTCCACGAAATTCATCGCGGCTAAGGGCTAGAATTTTACGCCTGTCGTTAGCCTAAGCTTTGAACCCCCATGAAGATGATAGTGCGATTTTGATCGGTACAACACGATAGATGGCGACACCATTCGGACCCACTGATTTAACGAGCACGTTCTCCGTCTATACTCGGTGGGCATTTAGTGGCATCGGGCATCGAACCCAGGCCTTCCGGTCTGGCCTCCGATGCTCTAATCACTAGGCTACCTACGGCCGTGGGTAGCCTAGTGGTTAGAGCATCGGACGCCCGGTTACAGTGGTTAGAGTCACCACTCCGTTTACAGTGGTTAGATCCACCAAATGCCCGCCGAGTATAAACGGAGAACGTACTCGTTAAATCAGTGGGTCCGAATGGTGTCGCCATCTATCGTGTTGTACCGGGCAAAATCACACTGTCACCTTCATGGGGGCTCAAAGCTTAGGCTAACGACAGGCGTAAAATTCTAGCCCTTAGCCGCGATGAATTTCGTGGACCTTGAGAAATGTTATAAAATATGTTAACAAATCAAAAGGTTTAAAGGTTTATTATTTGATTAATTCACGTGATTTTATATCCTTTCTCTATCTCTCTTTACTACTTATATCCCTAAATAATATTTGTGACAATTACTTGTGGTATTTTGTGTTGCACATGTTTCATTTTTTTATTCCACTGTAGTTTTTTCCCCATACCATTATAATCGCTGCATCCTTTTTACAGTTTCTTATTTTAACCTTTTTTTTTAGCAGACTTGATAAAAATATTTTTTAAATGTACTAGGGAGGAAGAAGGGGGTACCTCATGTCCGCCTATCAGCTGACCAACTCCCATTGTATAAATTATACAACTTTTCATACTCAATTGTATACATCAAACATTCGTACAAATTATATTCTTGGATTATGTGGTTCTGCTTGTAATATTCAGAAGCAACGCATCGCTTACATTATAATGGCGTTTCAATAAAACCTTGGCGAAATATTGCGGATACAACCAAGTTTTCATCATTTGCGCAACCAAATTTGGAGACTTCGTGACCATGTTGATGTCCATTTTTGGCAACTTAGTGACCAGATGGGTGAATCTTTAAATTACTAGGGAAATCTGTAACATCATGATCTATGGCTTAAGCAGATATTTCGAGAAAGCGCTAGAAGGTTGCGAGAAACTCCCTAGGCAAATCGTTCTTTGGAGCTCCTCTTCAGTTAAATTCAACTTTTTACGACCCATTTTTTTTTTCCAACAATGTCTTATGTGCAAATAAATTCATTACAGTAGTACAAAAAACTTTTATATGTATAAAGAGAGATTAATCCTCGAGAATAAAATATATCAAAGAACCGTAAAATCCGGCGTATAACGCGCACTTTTAATTCCAAAAATAAGAGCGAATTTAAGGGTGCTCGTTATACGCCGGGTATAAAAATGATAGCTCTATACAAATTTTTAAAAAATAAGCATAGAAAAAATTTAGACTTCTAGATGGATCGAAATACTGTTTCTTTAAAAGAAATGGCATTCCTTATGAACTTTAAAGGGTTGTACCACTAGAAGTATACTATTTTTTTTTTCAAAAGCTTAGAATAATACCTCGAATAAATGACTTCAAAACATAAGAGTATTGCATACGAATATTTCAGGTTTCTTTGTAAAAAAGGGGGTGCTCACGTTATCTGGTGAATATACCGAAAAACTAAAAAATAGTAGCTTTTGAAAGTATAGGTGCGCGTGTTATACGCCGGATTTTACATTATACTATTTTAAGAACGCTATAGGAAGTGATGCAAAGCTATTTTAAATATTAACCCAGATTCGTAAATTTCGCGTCATGCTTAATTTAAGATTAACTTTCTAGATCAATCTCTTCCGCATTGTTAATAATTTAAGAGTTCACTAAATGAAAAAAAATGAAAAAAATATTTTTTTTGTTAATTTAAAGAAATTATATTTTTTAAACAATTAAGGTTGACACTAAAGAAATACAGAAAACAACCACTTATCCGAAAGAAAGGGAGAGTGAGTCGGGTTCATCCACGGGTCGCTAAACTAGCCCTTTAGTCTCGAACCTAAAAATTTTGCCACATTGGGAGTGGAAAAAAAACTTCAAATTCTGGTTGGTTTTCGAGTGCAGCTACTTAGAAACTCCACCGCATCGCACCAATATCAATGCGCGGAAACTTTCTTTCTGATTTTTTAACTTTCCTAATTAGAGGAGACATAGTGCGTAGTAATACCCTTAACATACTTTATGGGTGTAATAACCCCAAGGGTACCTGATGCACCCCAACTCTAAGGAATGTATTGACATCTGGTCAACAGGGAAAAGTGTAAAAATCACGAAATAACAGGGGTCGTATATTGTGCCGCTGGAGCCCCGTATCCAAAGCATATTGAATGCTAATATTTTTTAAAAGGTAGCTACAGAAGCATAAATTCATTTTTATAAGTATAGAAATTATTCTCTCATGGAACGTGTTTCTTTGTTTTGATCGTAAGGACGCTTTAAGGCATGGGCTAACTGGGCCCTGGCCCAGGACATAGAGCTGGGTAGAGGGCACCTTTTTCGTTCTCGACTCGGCCTCAATTAGATCATGAGGTAAAATCAAGAAACTTTGGTTACACATCATACATTAATGCGACAGTCCAGTTCCTACCACACTCTATTCATCCTGGTACTATCAACGTTATTGTCAGCACGTGTTATGCGTTCCATCCATGTTATACGAACACTTGGTCTTTTAATCAAAAAACCAAGGTTTCGTATCCCCTTTGCCACGTGATGTAGCAAAGCTGCATGAAATGAGAACACGTGCAGTCAATAACGTTGATGGTACCAAATTGAGTCGAGGGTGGCAGGAACTAGACTACCGCATTAATGTATGCCGTGTAACTCACAAAACACTTGTAAAATAAGAAAATGAAACTTGAATTGTTTCTGTATTCTTGCAGGTATTCTTTTTTTGCTGTTCTCAGTATTTCTACTATAGCGCTTCGCAGTATTTCGCAGCGCACACACAGAAATTTTTTAAGAGGTGGGTCCAAGGTCGCTCTCGTACCATGCTTCAATACGCCGCCCAAAATATTCTTTTAATTTTGTCGATTTTCGGGGGGGGGGACAGTAAAAAATTTATTATAAATGAGTAATTAGCATTAATTAATAAAATTAATTACTGAAAACAAATACTTAATTAATTTTTACTTACTATATACATAGAATTATAATCAATCGAAAAAAATCAAGGGCTTTGAGGGGGGTTCCGGACCCCCCCCCTTGTGTGCGCTACTTGTGCTTCGAAATCCTGAAAGGAAATATGAATAACCCTGCTTATTTAACTCCTAAAAAGGCCAATTTTTTGTTCAAAATGCTTCAAAAAAGGCACATTTTTTATTCAATATAACTATAATGCTTTACAGAATGGGAAAGTTTGATTTTTATTTTCAATTTTAAAGTTTTCACACTATTCTTTATCTTAAAATTGTAGAACAAAAAAAAAACCCTCTAAATGTTTGCTTTTTATAAGTACACTTCAGCATGCCATGAAGAAAATTTTCTAGTATCTTAAAAGAATTTCTCTGAAACTTGCAAAAAAATTTCATGTTCATACCTTTTTTTCAAACGGTTGAGGATTTTCAGTGTGAGTGCGTTTACATATGCACACACTATTTAAAGCAAGGTGGAATACTAAGTCCTATATTGCAATGGGGGGGGACAAAGATAATATCTGATTTTTTATCTTTATTATCTTTCCATTTCCATTTCTTCTCAAGCAAAAAATTGCACATTGCCTTGCCAAGCCCTGTTCTTCACCGAATATTTTCAAGTATCGAAATTCCTTCCTTCACCACCAAGAAAGTCCCGGATGGGAAATATTTCAGTACCATAAACAAATTGCATCTCTTAAAAACATTATCACTAATAATCTCATTTTAAGAGTTAAAAATAAGTTCAAACCAAAGATAGGAAAGAAGAAAATACCAATGCCCGTACGAGGAAGCCGGTTGTGACCATCTTTCGGTTGCCCGTAGAGTGTGCGGGTAAACCAGTTAAGGGGTTAATACAGTGATTCCCAAAATCGTCTATATAGACCCCCAGGGGTCTATGACGACCTGCAAGGGGTCCACGCCAGCAAAAAAATAATTTGGGGGTCCATGAGGTGTAAATGGGGGTCTATGATAATAGCTCTTATTATATAAACTAGATCGTGACTTTAAATTTAAAAGACAGTTTAATCAAGTAGAAACCAAATTTTACCTATTTAAAAGATATATATACTAAATTTAATAGGGTTCGTTTGCACTTACGAGGTGACAGCATAAATTTTATTAAAACAAAAACCATTTCAGCATTTATTTCCGGAGTTAAGCTAAAGAAGTATAATACTGGAAGTCCCGAATTTTCTCAGTATGTCACAGACATTCTGCCAGGAAGTTTTAACCTACGTTCAACATTTAAATGCCTTTAATTCAGATTTTGAAACCAGATTTGAGAATGCTTTGACTTCATGCCACACTAGGCAATGAATTCATATGGTCCTATTGAAAATGGTCTATTGCAGTAAGAACTGATCGTAATAAGAACTAACGAACATCTTAAAGTTGGGAAACGGATATCAGGAATTTTGGCTTTGAAAAGGCAAACTTATTATTTGTCTCGAATTAAGGAATATCGTGAGGACGTTTTTAATCACTTTTCCTACCGAGAAGGAGCTTCAGCGTGGTTGCCAATCTCCGCACCAAAAAAGAAAAACTTAACATTACTAACAGAAGAGATTTAAGGTTAAACCTGACAATATCAATACCAAATGTTGAAAAATTGTTATTGTAGTGCCAGACTCATCCTTCCCTTTAAAATCATTCGTTTATTTATTTTATTTAGCAGTTATTTTATGTATTTATTAACTTTTAATTTGTTTAACATGCAATTTCAAAATTTTATTTACTATATTTCATTACAGTTAGAAATTTAATTCACTTAAAGTAGTAGTACCAGCTGTCAAAAAGACATTTAAGTTGATAAATTTGCAAAAATTCACTATTAATTAAGCAGGGGGGTTTACCTCAAATCGAAAAATACGGCAAGGGGTCTATGTGACAAAAAAGTTTGGGAACCTCTGGGTTAATATAACAAGCGAATGTATTCTAAGGAAAATCAAAAATCCTACAAGAGAGTTAAATTTTTAAAAATATCGACCTGCGTTCTCCACCATCAAATCAATCTAAAGATTAAAATAATTCAACATAGTTTTCCAGCCACCATTAAGATTTTTAAAACTCATTTTCCGGATATCGCGTACCCGGAAAAGAAGATAAATCCATCCATCACCGAAGATTAATGCATCCACACATTAATATTAAATAATATGGAGTCGATGCGCCGGTATTCAAGAGACGGTTGTATTATCTAAGTAATGGAACAACATTCTCCTTGGACGGCGCACAATCCTATTAGCCCTCTTGATAAATGCAGGCATATCCTCACAACAAATAAATAAATGACACTGAAAAATAAAAGAAAAACTCTATGACTTTCTCTCAGACTAATCACTGGAAACGTATCACGTGATCACCGAGCCGTCACGGTCACAGTCAGTGATTGATGTCGTCTGCCATTTCGGGAATTGCGTGCAGACGACGCTCAATAGAGGGCGTGCTGTGTGTCGTCCGTTGGGAAGTATCGAAAACTTCGAATTTCCTCAATCAATCATTTATATAGAGATGTCTGTCCAACTCTTTGGCAGAGCTTAAAGAGCACGGAACGACTTCTAATTCCATGTTGGGTTTGGAATGCTTTTTCATTCTTTTTTTTTCCATCGTTTTCTTTTTATATCTTCGCTTTTTACTTAACGTTCACAAAACGAAAGGAGAAAAATGAAGAAATAAATAAATCCGATTCTTCAAATAAAGCTATTTAAAATTTTGCTTCGTTTATCGTTTGCTCTTGCAAAAAATGAAAGAATGAGAGATTCTTTTTTTTTATAAAAAAAGAACAAAGTATTTAAAATAAAAGAACTAATTACCTTTGTTATTCATTGTTTGATTTTTTTTTTTGTAATGAGAATGCTTTATATAGCGATATCAAAGAGCATTATTCTACAGGGAAAATAAATCCGGAGTTTTTCTACAGGAATTTTTTTTCTTCCTTTTTGCATTTGTAGAAAAAAGTTTTTCTTATGGATTTATTAATTGCTCGAATGCGCTTTTCTTTGTGTTCGATTTCATCAAAAACTCTTCCTGAGCAATACAAAGAAAGAAAATAGAGTTTTAATTAAACATATTTAAAAAAAGAAAAAATGTATTAGATTCCCCAAATAGTCATTTTTAAACGTTCAAACAAGCTTTGTTTTTTTAACGATAAAAAAAATAACGACTTTCAGCATTACCTATCAGTGAAAATAAAACTAATACATGTAAAACAGTAAATTTTCTTAACAGTTTAATATTTACTTAATGCTTGCATTTTTCCAAAGTACAAGAAAATTATCAATAGTTAAATGAAATTAAACGTATTTAAATTTTGAAATAAAGTACATCTTTTAGCTATAGCGCTGATAACACTCACATATATATATCATGCTATTATCTTCATTTTTTATCTAGGCTCTTCACATTATTATTTTCAAAACTACAATTAAGGTATCCGACTACATGCGACAACTTCTTTTTTAAAAATAAAAAAAATGGTGATATGGGGATTATTTTGTCGTTTTTAGATTTGTTTAGTACATTTTAAGAAAAATATGCTAAAATTAAGAAAATAAAAACTATTAATACTAAAATGGAAAAAATGGGTAAAAATTTACAAAAAATAACATAAACTAAGCCCATTTTGTACAAAAGGTTTACGAACAAATTTTCAATTCTGATGTGTTGCTATACGTTATTTATTTCTGAAATGACCTTCAGGATATATATAAGAGATATTTTAATTTTTTACAAAAACTAGAGCACTTTATCTTAGTTATTATATGAAATTACTCAAAATAACAATGATTATATTAAAAAAAGGGACTGTTAATTTTGTAATAAAACAGTGATTGATAAATCTGAAGGTTAAAACACTTCTACTATTTTACAGAACATACACAAAAAATTTCACGCACACATTTAATTATTTTCAAAACTTTTTTAGCAATCACTGTCCCCGTTTGAGTATTTTCAAAAAACATTTTGAGTAAAACGCGGTTCAAAGTATGACATCTTGCTTAAAATAATAGCATCTGTACTTTTACTAAAACACTTGTAGTTTTTGTTCGACGGAACGGAAAATAATAAACTTGGTAATTTTATAAAGCTAATAAGAGTGTCTATAAAGTAAGATCACAAAAAAAATTTGTCAGTTTTTGGCAAAATTTACAATTTTAGAGTGTAGTCGGATATCCTAAAACAAAAATAATAACTAATTATCACACATTCATATTTCGAACCTATTTTGCAGATAATTAATACACAAGCCGTTATCCTCCCCGATTGGATGCATATAATTACAAATGCCAGACGCAAGATAAATTCAGCAGCTCACACTGCTCAGTCGAAAACATAAATCTCTCACTCCACCTTAGCATAGAGATTTGCTATTTATTTAAAATAGTACCCAATTTACGTAATATAATAATTTTAATCAAGATTTATTAGGGGCCAAATTTACTTAAATTGCATTTTAATTTAAACAATGTGCTATACATTAGACTTTATTTAAATAACTACGTTATTTACTCTATTACTTTATTGAATATAATTGTATGTAACTAGTAGGTACACCGGTTCTTCGGACGGTTGAATTGAAAATTTAAACAATACAGACTGAAGGATAAAGACTTTGAATTAATTTTACGTGAATTGGAAATTAAACAAAACACAAAAGCTTTTTTACATATCTCAGCTGAACAAAAAAAAAAAACAGTATTTCTTAAATTTTAAATGTGAAGGTCTAATAGCTAATAAAAAGGGTTTTTTTAAATTTATAACACCCCGTAACCCTCCTGTGGGTCGAATTTTGAAAACACCTTCCTAAGCTCATCTCTACTCAGGAAAAGTAGCACATTGTTACAAATTTTGTGTAGTGAACACTTAAAATAGTGTAAATAATTTATATCTGGGTGTGTAATATTTTAATATTACTTTCTATTGTATTTATTTTATGTTAAAATTTCAATATTCGCAAGCAACGCCTTCCTTACATTATAATGGCGATTCAACGGAGACGGCGAAATGTTGGTGATAGAGCCAAGTTGGCATCATTTTTGGTGAACAGGTTGGCAACTTAGCGATGGATTGAACGGTGCAGAAGTTGATATGCTATAGTGACACCTGGTGGGGAGCTGCATTAAAGAAGATAGCACAAAAACCTACTCCGCTAAAAACTGCATATGCATGCCAATTTCCATAGTGATCGGTTGAACGGTGTTGGATTGAAGCGATTTCATACATACAAACATTAATTTATATATATATAGACTAGTCAATACTTGCCCGCTTCCCTGGGTATTTCATGATGTTGTATGACTATAAATTGTATTTTTTTAGTTATTGATATCTAAGTCCTAGCATTATGCGTTCTATAGTACTGAAAAACATACTTATAGCCCTCACCACCTGATTTGAAAAGGATTTAGATTCTTAAGACGGAGGTATACATATCATTTTCGCTCCTCGGAAGTCGATTTCTGCACAAAACCCGTTCTTAGTAGATCTCTACTCATAAAAAAATAAGCTTATTTTAAGAAATGTGCTTATGCAAAAATAATTATGCTTAAAAAGGAATTTTTTTAATCTATAACGCCCCCCCCCCTAAACACTCTTCTCCCTTGGAAGTTTATTTCCGTAAAAGCCGATCTTAAAGAATCTCTACTCGACAAAAGAAACAGATCTGCCAAATTTAAAATCTGTAAGTCTAATAGTTCCAGAGAGTTCGTAATGAATGCGTGAATGATAAGAGTCCACCTCTCTTTCTCCTGTATATACTAAACCAGTGGTCTTCAAACTGTGTTCCTTTGAACCCTGGGGTTCCACAAGACATACCCAGGAGCTCTACGATCCCACTTTCTAGTTCTAGGGGTTCCACGAAAGCACCTTTAAGTTTTAGGAGTTCCATGGCTCGAAAAAGTTTGAAGACCACTGCAGTATGTACAGGTGGCAGCGGTAGCCAGTGATCAAGGTATCGGATCATGGCTGGCATGTCATGAGTTCTAGCCCAGTACCATTAAGGACCCGCCATGTAGGGGAGCGATGCACGTTAAATCTGTCGAGAGCTTAAGCGTCCACCCGTTAGTGTAGTAGTTAGGAAAGGGGGTGCCACAGCTCAGGTGCTTTGACTCTATGGTTTCAAAATGACGAGCTCCGTCGCCAAAGGCCCTCGTGTGGCTGAGCAGTGCGACGTTAATGTTCACTCACGCAGTATGTACAGAGATAGAAAGACAAGGAGATTTTTTTTATTTCATTTCGCTTAATTTATCCAGTCGAACTTATCCATCCTAAGGTTTTGTAATCGGAATTCCTTTGGTCTTTATTTCATCTTAACAATATTTCTTAACCTCCTCCTATAGCGTCGAGGGAAATAAAACAGTTATCTGAAGTGATGGCCTTTTTTATTTTAATTCAAATTTAAATTAGAATAAGATTTTGTCCTCCTAGTGTAATAACTGATTATTTTTGTTTGATCACCTTTGCTCTGAATCTTGAATGAATCAAAATCGCTCTCTGAAATTGAGGAAACCATTAAAAATACGTAGAGCAATTGTTTTAAGTTCTGGGATAAGAATCCATACAAATCTTTCAACTTGACTCGTTTAAGTTGCTCAAAGGATATATTTTAACTATGCTAATCCGATAAATCCGTATAACGCGCCATTGCAATTGAAGGATTACTATGAAAAGACCTAAATAGGGCTGTGTAGATCAATTGAAAATTTAAGTCAGAGTTATGATCGTTAAGTTCGTTCCATATCCATTTGTATGTCAAATCAGGTCATATGACAAATTAGTTTTATCTCACACAGAGGCCTAAGTCTATAATCCAAGATTATTGTTCGTTGAGACCTCTCTCTAAGGGCTCTAAAAAAAGTAATTTTGCTATCCTTATATATACATATATGAATCTAAATTTGATAGAACAGTTAGGCTTAAGAACAAATAATGTTTTTTTTATATTTACTGAACCTCTTATCCACATTTTTAGATGTTAAAATTAAAGAAAAAAAGGTTTAATATATATCGTGTAAGGCAGTTAACTAAAAACATTTTAGGTAAAATTAATTTCTCAAAAGAAAGTAATGGTTAAGTATTAATGAAAGGAAAAATAAGATCCAGAATTTTTTGGTATTTGGAAAAGTATTCTGTATAAATATGATAGAAGTATCATTTTTTCACGTATGTTTAAAAATCTAATTTCGCGTGAACTCTCGTGCAATGTACTTTACTGAAACTCAAAACGTAATTATTGGCTAAAGAACAAGGAACATATTTCCCCAATATTTACCTAAAAACTTATATACTTTATGCGTAAAACAAAACAGCCTTAGAATATATTTTATGCTTTGTATTAGTGACTATATTAAAATTATTGATAAAATAAAATAATAAATTATTATTATTTAGCTAGATTTTATACTTTATGCTGGATGACCTGTGATTAAAAACTTGTGTTTACTTGTTAGAGTTTGATGATTTAATGGTTGAAAATATAATTTAGTGCAAAACTTTCCTTCACTAACTTGAGTTTATCAGTTTGTTTATAGGAATCTTGTTGTTACAGTAATAAAAAGATTATAGAAACAAATCTTCAACTTTTTAATGAATTCCGTTTTAAATATGATTTATCATTTGTATATGTGGATAGAATATCATACTGCTTTTTAATTATATAGGAAACTATCTCGGAAATGAACTCGCATGTATATTTCTTTGAGGAGTTTCATCCTCCTTTTTTGCACCACTGTATTAATATCAGTAATAAAAAAGCAAAATTGCAAAATGCCATTGTGTTTTCAGTTAAGTATACAAGGTTTAATAAGTTATTTTAATTTGCTGATGGCAATAAGCGAATTCCCTTTTATTATATATGAATTTACTTACATGATGATTTTTTATGTCCGAAAATAAAATATGTCACATTGTTTTTATAAGTGCACTTACATAGCAACAAAATCCATAAAAAGTAGTTCATTATATGTTTACGCATACATGTAGCTGCATTTATACAAGTATATGAATAAGAAATGCTATATTCGAACACAGATGTTCATCCTATCAAAATATGTGCAATTTTTACTCGATTGAATTTTTTAAAATTGTTTTCATTTCTTAATTGAAAAGCTGAGTTTTAAATATTTTATTGCAGAAGAGAATGTTTCCCAAGGGTTATATTGTCCTAAATGTGAAAACAATTTCTTTGAAGATTGCTGTAATAAGATCCAAGTACTTGATTGCAAATGTTGATAGAAAGTTTCTAATCATAAACCTCAGATATTCATATTCTATAGAATTTATAATTTATAACACCGTCAGCACAATTCTGACAATTCTAGTACATTTTTTTAAAATTTTTAGCTATAGACTATGTTACCTAAGAAAGAATTATTAAGTCTAAGGCATGATTTGAGTGGTTTTTTTTTTCAAAACTACATTGTCAATTATAACCAACTTGCTATAAATAAAGAAGCAATTTTAAACACAAATTTTAGCAAATAATGAATCATGTTATATTTTAAATTTTAAACTGATGTTTAATTTTAAGGTGAATTGTTTAAATTTAAGTTGTTGCTAGATTTTATGGTTAATTTCATAAACTCAGAATAATTTCAATGTGCTCTCAAGTAGATTTTAGAACACATGACTGAAGAATATTTGAATTTTTACCATTCTGCATTTACAGGGTGATTCGCTACCAGGCCGACCAACTTGTAGGGTGTGTAAGGGTTACAAAGACGACTCGGAAAACACATGGGAATACAGGGTCACGCAGATGCCGTAGTTGTGAGGTATGGTGAAAAGAAGAACAGAAACAACAACATATTAATGGACAGAAAACA
>BMAO01003479.1:0-15979 GCA_019973975.1 Trichonephila clavata
CATAAAAGTGCAAGTACGACAGAATCATACTCTTGTTCTATAAAAAAAGTTACAAAAATATTTTTTTATAAAATTGAATAATATAAAGAAAGAAAATTGAATGTAATCTAAAAGAAATTGTAAAGTTTCATAATTCAGAAAGAAAACAAATAAAAGATGTGGCTATATAGAATGTTTAGAAAATACATAATGAAAAACATGTTATAAATTTAACGAGAAGCAATTTAATATATTTAATAAATTTATAGAATTATACAAACAATTCAAATTTACCTTTATATTTTTATGTTTATTTAAATCATAAAACTATTTTTGCTGAGTTGTAATTCAGGATCCATTGAAATAGATTATTTTATAAAAGAATGATGGAGTCATTGACTGCGATTGAAACTTAAACTTACGAAACTCGCTGAGGAAGATTTTTTAAAATTGACTTCAAAAAGTACTATTACATCGTACAAAGTAAATCAAAAGTAAGTGGACTAGGATTTTAAAAAATACTAAATATTTAAAATACCAAATATCTTTGGGAAATTATATATATATTATTTTCAAATAAATTTAGGTAATATATTTTCTGCGTAATATTTGTGTGATATGTCCTTTTAATTATTAAAAAATTACATACTACCAAACACTAAGGTTTGAAAAGGGCAAAATTTTTTTCTTGAAACTAAAGAATATTTTTTTCTTTTCGTGCTAGATAAATTAATCTTGAATGAAATTTAGTTTTCAAATTTCATCTATATATTTGTTATTGTGCTTTTCATTTTGTATATATTTTTCCTCCAAGTTTTTTTCCCAGTACATTTCCCAGGAGCTGGCATCACTTTTTAGTGCGGCGCGAATTGTCGCAAGTAATTTTAATGCCCAGTTTCCTCCCCAGAGAGAGGCACCTGAGCACTGACGATGTAAAATTGCACTTAGAAATTTAATTTTGCCGAGAGCACCCAAGCCAAACGGACACTCAAGGGGCTTTTTACATGCCGCATAATCATACGTCACGGCCACTGTCGATTTTCTGCATCATGAAAATCCACCGACTTGGGCTGGGGTCGAACCCGCAACCTTGGGTGCAGAAGGCCAGCGACAAACCAACCATGCATTTTCAACTAATTTTAGGAAATTACAAATTTTCATTTTTACGTTCTTAGTAAACTTTTTTTTTTTAAATTTCAAAAATGTTTCTTTTTAGTGTTAATATTTATTTTAGCGTAATAAATCCTTTTCATAAATTAGATATTAGAACACTCCTGTTTATAGAGCAATGTAGAAAACGAATCAGAAAAAAAATACATGTATTTAAATCAATTGTGTTTAAAATATAAAATGCGACTAAATCGGACCAATGGTTTTCACTTTACATGTGCTCCTATAGTTTTGTATGCAATACAAACTCTTCAACCGTTTAAATTCGTCTATATATCTCCTAATTCTAAAATAAAGAAATGTACCATATTTATTCGAATTTAAGCGGCACTTTTTTTCCATTGTTAATGTTATTGAAAATCGGGTGCGGCTTAGAATCAAAGCGGAAAAATTCGTTGGTTGGAGGAAATTGAAGATTATACTGACGGTTAGGGTAATTGCAATCTCACGCATACCTTTAAAAATTTAAAATACTGGTAAAATAAGTAAATTATTTATTTCTTATTAGTTTAAATTTTAATTTTTTTTAAATTTCGTAAATATTGGACAATGATAAATCTTTTTAAATTATTATTTTTTTTCCCAAAAACGTGTTGAAAACTTGGGATTCGGCTTAGATTAGAATAAATGTGATATTTAAAATACAAAATTGGAACATGCAAAATATAGATTGATTATTCAATATATCCAGCATTTACTCTAATTCAGGCATCGTCTACTGGTCACTCGATTGAAGTTCGAAATTACATTGCAATAGCTTTCATGATTCTACGGTGATTTTAACTGAAGCAACTAATCCAAACTGAAAGACACTCAACTTCTCCAAATTAAATGATAAAAATTAAAAAATTCTGATTTTATAGAATAGTATGAGAGTAAAAAATTTATAATTAGAGGAATAAAATGTTTTTTAATTTAGCTAAAAAAATCCAAAATATAATTTTTAAAAAGAATATTGAATTTTACAATTTAAGTTTTACAAATGACTTTTACAGCGTTCTTATATAATTGGGAGAGGAAAAAAATATTGAATATAAAAAACACATCCTTACAAAATGATATTCTTTTTTATAGTCTCATAACAATAATCATTTAACAAGGGGGAGGGGAGATTATGGGATCATAAATACTTAGTATTTCTTAAATAAACTTGAAATATCATTTAGAAGCATCATTGGCGTAAGCTAGTGGGCCCTGTATCGAAATTCCTTCGATACCCTTTTTTAGATATGAGTGCGTTAGTGCGACTGTAGTTACACATGTTGGAGCCCCATGTATCTTGGGGGCCTCGTATCATTGATATGGCGGTAGCTACGCCCCTGAGTAGAATATAACATCAAAAATAATCCAATTTTTAAAAACAGCAGATATTTCATTACATTCACATATCAATAATGAAGCATACAATTCAGATTGAGCACTTTTTTCAAAACCCCAACGTAGGAAATACAAAAAATCGCATTACCAGACTTCACGAAGAATCACATAAGCGATCCCGCAAAGCAGCCAAGATAAAAAACGAATTTCGTTTTCGACACCCTGGCCATAAACACATTGCTGCCGCGTGATAATGCTCGTGGGGGCTCCCTGTTGAAGGGGCCCTTCACAAAGATAAGAGCTCGACTGTTATATACAGCACAGGTCTTTTTAAAAAAGAAGAGTGGTTGAATTACGATCGATGTAACGAAATGCCTCACTTCAGTATTTTGGAACACGGGAAGCACTCTTCTTCAAGTTCGCGTGCGAAAATCTGGAGGACGATGAAGAATTCCAGAAGTGAGGTACTTTAGTATCACTAGGGAGGGGGGGGGGGAGAATAAAAGATCGAGAAAAGGTTTTATGTAGCCACTGAATATGTTGTGAACTATTATGAGTTTTAAGTGTAGTAACAAATTCTTTCGGTAACGCTTTTTCACAGCGCATATTTTAATTCGTTTTGAATTTTCATGATGTTTTTGCCATTCAAACGATAAGGAATTCTTTTATATGTACCAGAGGTCTTCAGCCTACGTCAAGAGAAACCTATGGTTCCCTAGATCTTTGATAAGGGTTCCGCGAGTGATCACGATTTACTTAATCAAACGCCAGAATCTTAGTAAAATTTTAATTTTTGATGGAATACTTAAAAGCAGTTTGCTAGTAAAAATAAACATAAGTAAATATTTTTTTGGATAAAATAAAATCTTAAATTTCGTAAAACTCACGAGCTTCAAGCACGAATGAATGAATCCGAAAGGCTTGCCAATGACAGAGAGGGAACAATTTATCGACATATCACTAGATTCGACGTTGAAGTCTAAATTTAAGCAGGCACAGCTCCTAAATTTTAGGCTGCAAATATTTACAGAATACGCAAAAGTTTCTCACACAGTTTTAAAGATTTCAATGCCATTCTGAAAAATGTACTTAAGTGCTGGGACGTCTTAAGACTTCTTGAAGCCCTGGGCCCCTACACAAAAGTAGGCCCTGGGCCCCCTACGCAAATGTAGGCTCCACCTATCACCCTTAAAAGCAAACTCCATATAGCATACATTGTCAAATACTAGTACAAACAATAACCCGATACAAATTAATGAGCATGATTTATAATCGCACAAACTGGCTTGACCGACTGTATGCTTTTGACTGAATAAGTAATGATGGTGAATGGCGGTAGCCTATTCCTGCACATGGATGACGGTCATATCATGTAGCCAGTTGACATATTGTACGAAATTAACAGTTTTTCGGAGAATACAACCAGAAATAACATTCGACCTTTAAAACTATTCGAATCATGATTTTCTTAAGGCTGAGTCGAGAAGGAGACGAGGTCCCCACTGCGGCCGAGGCCCAGTTGGCCCATACCTTAAGATGTCCCTGCTTATGTGAAAAATATTTCTCAACGAATGAGGCAACTAAAACAAAATATAGGCACAAACTAAGGCAGAATATGAAATGCAATTGCAGATACCTTGAATATAACTATAATTAGGTAGTTCTAGTTAAAAAAAATGTAAAAACATATCTTAGTTATTAAATATACTGCAATGGTAGGTAACACGTGGAATACGAATAGATGAGAAAAATACTTTAACATCATGTTAAAAAGTTTTAACAAAAAATACAATATTTTTTAATTGCTTTTACTCAAAAGTACTTGTAACATGATAATAAACATTATTTTTAAATACATTCTTCTAAGGGGCTTTTTTTTTTCCAGATAGAGACCCCGGGAACATCTAATAGTTTCGCGTGTTCCGTGAGTTGACAAATTTTGAAGAACACTGATATATACTATATGCTTGTATCAATATTCTGTTCAAAACCAGGGACACTTCAATCAATACCAATCGACAGTCAATATATTGAAAGAGGAATTTTAACACTTTACTCATTTATCGCACGTTTTTTATATGTAGAAAAATTTGATAAATACAAAATTTTTAGCTCTAATCTAAAAAAAAAAAAATCAAAACTGAATTTAACTTTAAAAATCAGGAAAAGAAATTTGGAACAAAATGAACATGCGAGAAAAAAAAGAAATTTATTCAAGTTGTAACGGGTTTATTCGCGTACCTTTTACTAATCCTCTTGGGGGAATTCTATTAATATAAATATTGTTCAATTGACAACTTTCTCCAGAAGAAGAAAATGCAATACATGTATATCATATCATACATTTAAGCATTAACTTTTAGGTTCTACGAAAGAGAGAGGTTAGGAGTCAGATGATAGAAGTTTGAGATTATAACGTAAAGTAATTGAAAGTTAGACAAAAGCAACTCGTCGATTAATTAATTAATGTATAAAACTTATAACTAACAGTTCAGTCAGTAAGATATTGAAATTATATCCTAATCAACTAGAAATCGATTGTTGGAGATAGGAGTTACGATTATTTCCAAACATGACAATTTATAATTAAATATCTCATCTTCCCCGCTTTGGCTCTAATACTTTACACACGTGCATTTCCTTCCCTGGGTTTGTTAGATTTATAAAAGGATAAATAAACTATATTTGTTACGGCTGGTGTTCATTCTGACTCCCAATCATTAAGAGATTCAAAGGGAAATCTCTTACAAAGTGAATGTGAGCATTTATTAACGTCGCACTCAGAAGTAATGCGAGGGGTATTGCAGACAGACCTAGTAATTTTTGAACCAAGGTCCAGTGACGAGGACGACATTTGAGCCGTTACTCCATTTTCATAACTTCCACAGTACACGTGCCTCACTCCATCTACACGATAGGTGTTCAGTGGCATCAAGAAAATTTTTTCCAAATAGAAATGAATAGTTTACTAAACTTCCCGAGTTCATGCCACATTCTTTAATGAGTAAAGTCAGCTTGAAAGTAATGTTTTAAAAACGTTACGATGAAAGCATATTTTACAGATATTAATGAGAAAATAAAGAAGTTACCACATGGATGTAACATTCTTGAACGAAATCCAAAACAAGAATAAAATATTTTTTTTAAATTTAATATCAAAGCTATTTATTGAAATAAAAGAATAAATTCAACTTACTTCCTTAATAAAATAAATTATATGCTAAAAAATAAGAAAGTTTTAAATGTGGTTTAATAATACGATTAAAAAAAAGTTAAATATTTTGCAACTAAAATGCAAGAAAATAAGACTTAAACTGGAAGCCCTTTTCGGTTAGAAAAGTGCTTATAAATTAATAATTAATCGTTTGACATCATAATATATATATATATATATTTCGAAAATGAATTCTCTCTCTCTCTCTCTCTCTCTCTCTCTAAAGATTCAAAAACATTCGATAAGCATGCAATTTCCTCTTGTACACTTTAAGCTGGACTCTTAATTTTATATTATAATGAAAATAATCGAAGCCAAGACAATAAAAAAAATGTGAAAAAGAAAATTTAATTAATCGAGACATTTATTATTTATTTTTGAAAAAATCAAGTTCTGTTCATATTAGCAAGGTAAGATAATGATATTATTGAAAAATATTTACATTTAAGATAATATCGTCTGTTGTTTTACAGAAAAATAGCTTCAAATAAAGTTTCGAAATAATTTTTGAGTTACGATATTCTGTTATTTTTTTAAAATGTGAAGAAGGAAAGTTTTTTTTTTTTTAAATAATAATTTCCATCTAAAATTATAAAGTTTGCAATTATAATACTTTTAATTCAACATTTTGAAAAAATTCGAAAAATGTAAAAGTTAAAAATGGTATAAAAAAGATAGAGCGTAAAAAAAAAAATGTAGTACAGTGTGAATAATAGTAATCACAGTTTATTCCAAGCGAAATGCCTTTAATTCTTATAATCAATTAAATAATCGAAACAATTTCTAGATGAATAACATCTCTAAATTATACAAAAATTAAATACGTTTAACCAGCACACAGTGGTGTGGGGACCCTCATAACTGCCATCAAATAAATTAAAATTGTGAGACCTTTTGAAGTGGATCGAATGTTTTTATAGACATGTATACTTTTAGAAGGGGGGGGGCATTTTGGTGAAGAACATTATTTTTATTATTAAAAGAAGCAAATTCAAGCTTTTTTTTTAAACAAAAAAAAATAGTATTTATTATTATATAGTATGATACCCACTGAAATAATTGGCAAACGGTACAGTTTCCACTATACACATATATAAAATATTGAAAAGTGATGAAATGTTTTAAAAAAAGTCAAATACATATTCATTGATAAGTCTAGATAAATTATAAGTACCCTAAAATTTCTTCATTATGGAATAATTCTTGGTAACTGAAGATCAGTTAGCATATTCATCTTCATTGTTATCAACTGTTGTATTATCATCTGACTTATTTAGCGAGGGGTCTTTCAAAATGTAATGTCTCAAACTACTCTTTATTCTACTTAAAAATTTTTTCTTCTATTCTACACGCTCTCACCCATCTTGAATTATACTGAAACTACTCAATTGTTTTTTTCAAATCTACGATATGACAACTCGTTCGTTTTTCCAGCTCTTTTATCAAATACTCATATCGTTGTTCGAAACTGTTCTCCCCCCTCCCCAAACTATACATTGTATTTAAAACTTTTTGTCTTGCAATAAATAATGCACATTAGAAGACATCCCTAAAACGAAACAAAAAATTGTGAATAATAATGACAAATTCGGATGAAATTATTTTGTAATTACGTATCAGCGTCACCGTAGCAAAATTGGTGCTTCGCGCGATTCGCACCTTGATATCAAAACAACAAAGATTCTAACATGCTTTATACGAAAAAGTAACAATCAGTCAGATTTTGGTGGAAAATGGAGCAATTCGTGTGGCGCCAATTTGGCTGCGATGGCGCTAATACGTAAGTACCAATTCCTTTCCGTTAAGTCAAATACTAAAAACTGACTTATATCGCAAAATAGCAAGAAAAAATAATTGTTTCTAAGAGTTTATACAATAATGATTATTTTCAGAAAACAACCATTAGCTTAATATTGCTTAAAACCTAATCACAGTATCTATTGTTCATTAATTTTCTCTAATATTTGACTACATCCCTAGATTTCTCTTGGCTACCTGAAACTATTTAATGAATAAAAAATATCTAAAACATAGCTACATACCTGAAGATGGAGAGATGAAAGTTCCATAACTAAATAACACCAAAAAATAATTGACTTAAGCGCGAAACTGCTTTAAAGTTTCCAGTAAATCACTGATACTGAATAGTTAGTCTGCAAGATCTACACTCAAAAGCCAAAACATTATGACCACCCCTACATTTTGCAATGAACTCGCCTGGATGACGTGGAAGGCACGTGATCAGGTGGAAGTGGTATTTAACTGCTGCTGGAGAGTCTGAAAAATCATTCTTTCATTTACTTCTGTATGTGATAAGAAAGGCTGCGGATCTAAGCGACTTTGATAGAGGGCAGATTGTAATGGCTCGAAGTCTCGGAACAAGTATTTCCGAAACTGCACGACTCCTGGGTTGTTCGCGATCTACAGTTTTTAGTACTTATGCAAAGTGGATGAATGACGGTGAAACCAGCAGTAGACAACATAGTGTAAGACGTCCACACGCTATCAAAGAAAAAAAGTCGTCGGAGACTGTCTCGCATGATGAAGCAAAGCCGGAGCCAGACAGTGGCTCAGCTGACAGCCCAATACAATACAGGGCCAAGTAGAATAGTATCGGAGCACACTGTTCAGTGGACACTGTTGGATATGGGGCTACGCAGAAAACGTCCCACTCGTGTGCCTTTGCTGACCAAGCGTCATCGCCAACTGCGCTTGCGATGGGCCCTGGAAAATCGCGACTGGTCCATGAATCAGTGGGAGAGAGTTGCCTGGTCAGATGAATCACGGTTTGTCATTCATCACGCCGATGGCCATGTTAGGATACGCCGTCTTCCAGTCGAACAGCTGCTCCCTCAATGTACAGTAGGTCATACACAGGCCGGTGGTGGCGGTATTATGCTTTGGGAGACGTTCTCTTGGGCATCTCTGGGACCCGTGTTTGTGGTAGAGCAGACCACGAATGTTACAGGGTATCTGAACATCATTGCGGACCAATTGCACCCTTACATGGCCTCTGTTTTTGCAGCCGGAAATGGAATGTTCCAACAGGACAACGCCCCGTGTCACAAGGCTAAAATTGTGTTGGAGTGGTTCCAGGAACATGATGCTGAATTCCAGTTATTGGCGATTTTTCTCCCAATCCACCCAATATCTTTAAAAGTGGCCAGCACAATAAAAATGGCCTTGCAAGCTGTGTAGTTGTTCCATTATTCAATCAACATGCATTATTACAAACCACAAAAGTATATAAGAAGTAATCATAAGCAAAAATTACACAGATACATAAATTTAATGCGGAGGCTAGGCTTTAGTATCACCCACTCACATTGGCGAGATAAGTGGCCGATTTGACAATCCAACCAAGCTATAACTAAATCATCGCCTATCTGTACACTTTAACGGTACACCTTGTCCACTTTCAATCGTATAACATGACCATTTAGTTTGAAAAGGCTGTTTTGAAATAACATCCTTTATTTATTTTGAATTTTCGGAAAAGGATAAATACGTTATGACACATCGAAAGTCGACTGTTGCCAAACGGTAAAACAAAATTTAGAAAAAACACTTTTTTACGACGATATTTTTCGAAGAACAAATGAAATTCCATCAGAAAGAGTAAGAAAACGAATAAATACAACCATAAATAAATATATTTACCGTAAAATGTGCTACAATGCCCCAAAAAACTGCTCGAACCATTCATTTTCGCAGAGTTAAGACTTTACATGTTTGATGTCGTCATATCTTCGCTTAAAAATTGAACGAAACCTGTTTAAGAACCTTCCCCATGTAATTTTGTGTACGTGTACCAAATTTCACGTTATTTGGTTGTCTGGATCTTGAGTTATAAGGGAACAGACAAACAGACAGACAACACAAATGCGTCTTATAGGTATATAGATAATTAGTTTAAAACAATGAAAAGAAACTTTAATGGATCTAAAAATATTTTACGATACGGAAAGTGTACACAGTAATCTATTTTTATTGAAATACTAGCTGTACCCGTTCACACGTTGCTGTGATCAAATGTATACAATGCATCAAAATGAAAATTAACAATAAATTTATCCCTACATATATGTCATTTGAATATAACATATGTACAAAACATAGATATACATAGTTGATGGTAGAATAAACATGCTTCTTCACTTGATATTAAACAATACTGCAAATGAATTTCAATTGAACAATAATTTTGTAATTATTAACCCTCTTAGCGGTTTGAACGTCTTTTTCCGCACGTCTAGAGATGCTTCGAAAACGCACCACACGTCTTTTTCTCACTTCAAGAGAGTGCTTCAAAAGCGGGTAGGCCGTGTTTTTCTGAAATCCTTTCCCCTCTTTTATGGTTTAACACCATGAAAGATAATTAGGGAGGGTTGCAGCGACACAATGGTCACTGACAGGAAGTTTTACAGCTCTCGGAGAACCCTGCGTTTTGACCCTGAAGCAATCGTAAAAAAGTTGGGAGGAATTTCTTTAGACACCTTAGTGAACGAACTATAAATTATAGTGTTTGTAATTTAGCTTCATTTGAGATATTATTGCGTTTGAATTAAATAAATTCTTTTTGCACTTTTAGCAATTTAACTTTTTTTTTTCAAGTTTTGAAAAAATGTTCCAACGTATAAATAAAATATTATATAACTCACTTTTGATTTTATATTAATTTGAAGTTTTAATAAGTTGGGACTGTAATCTGCTATTTTAAATAGTTGGACAAATAACTTTTTAAGTATATTCTCTTTGTTTGATTAACTCGTATTATTTTCTTCATCTTAAAATGATGAAACGGAAAAAGAAGTTTTTAAAATATATAAATCTCTATATAATATCTAGAACTATATTTAATTGCTTCATTTTTCTTCTCTTAACCAATGTTTTCAGTTTTTAAACCATGATTATTTCATTATAAGGTGTCAAAAAAGTTAATAAGAAACCGAACGCTTCAAAATTTAAAACCTTTTAAACTTTCCAACTACTAAAAATGAATAATTTTTAAACTTTTGCATCAAATTATTTGTAAAAAATTCTTACGCTTTCATAAAAATAATAATGAAAAAACTAATTCAGATCCATTATTTATTTATTTTTAATTTTAAAGCCAGATGTTTAGGGCGCGTATTGTTACAATACACTAAATTATATTTGAATTAAAAAAAAATGCTTGGAGTTTCAGTTTACTTCAGAGAAAACATGAATGAGGGGTTTTTTATACCAATTCATATTTTTAACCTTGAATATTTGAATAAATAGTAATTAAAAATATTCGGATACATTTACAGTTGACATTTACGCATATAAATAAATATAAAGATAAATTTGAAAATTTTTTTTAAACATATTTGTTTATGCAAAATTTCTAAATATTTATTTTTTTAAAGCTAACTGAAGAACAAGTAATTAAAATCTGGATATCTATTATAATTAACATTCAGAAAATATCCAGATTTTCATACAAAACTAGGAATTTTATGTTAGAAATTGTATTTGAAATTTCAGAAAAAAATATTTATGTATCGTGCACATACTCAGTTAAAAATTATTTAAAATAAGTACTAACAATTCTTCGAATAAAATATTAAATTAAAATTTTAACATAAGAATCTTAAGCATTTTAATGCATTTCGTAAATTTCATACAATTCGGTTAAAACTGTATGTTAAGAGCAAAAATTATGCTGAAAAATTTGATGAATATACAATAAATTTTTAAGTAGAAGCACTACTGAGAAGCTAAAACACAGGAATGAAAAATTAGGATCATATCTACAAGAGTTTTTGAACTATCTATTTTAAAATTCAGAAAATCTCTGCGTTAAGTTATACTTAATATTAATTAAAAAGTCAACATAAATGTAATGTAATGTTTGAAGACGCATTCATATACTATTAAAAAAATTATAAAGGGCATTGTTGTGAATGTTAAGAATTTCATATAATTTTAAATTCAGATTTTAACAGATTGACGTAGAAGAAAAAAACGAACATCTAACATACAGGATGCAGTCTGCAATACATAACCTTGATAAACAGAAGACGGCATTTTCACTTGCTAGAGCAGAGCTGGTTTAGGTAGGGGTGAGCTGGGCAAAAAGTGAGGGCCCAGCGGTTTTGACGGGTGCCGCACAAGAAATTGCAGTTTTCAGGAAAAATTATAATAATTACAAATACAAAAATAAGTCTTGCAGTTTTTTCATACATTTTTATTAACATGAATTGGGGAATTGATTTCCAATATACTTTGTTGTGTTTCACAATATTTAAGCCCTCAGGGGGCTCACCTTCTTTAGGTGAGTACGGGTGTCACAATCCCGAGGCGCCCTAGTGATCTTTTCCTTTTCCCACGGGGTTTACTGTCTTTGGCAAACACGGGCTTCACGAACCCGGGGTACCCTAATGATCCTTCTCTATTTTCGATCCTCTTTCTTGTCATTCAATTCATTCTTTCTTTCTCTCTTCCCGTCTAGACCACAGATATTAAAACAAATGTTTGGCGCAGTATAGCCGAAATCGGCTCTTGCGCCAATAAACCCCAAAATCACTCACTCACTCACAATATTTAAGGTAACAAACCATAGTTCTTCAGATATATTTGTTCTACTTTTCATAAGCCGTACTCCTATTAAAACTTATGCTTCCGAAACACACCTTTTGTAATCTTAAGAAATTATATAAACTATAACGGTTAATTTTGTAAATTATTAAATGTTCCTATTTAGCCATTTCTGTCCAAACAGTTCAAATGAAAAAATATTCGGATTCACCCATTCATTAGGAAATTGTATGATTCCAGCAGTAAGTTTTATTTTTTACCGAATAGGATTGCGTCACTTCGGGGATACCTCTAACAGAAACGTTTATATGCTATCGATTGCAAATTAAACATTTTCCCTTCAATTGTGTTTATTTCAGGAGGATCTTTGATTTATTTTATTCATGCAATACAAGATTTAAATAAATTACTTTTTTCTTGTCAAACGTATTTGCTTAATAATATATATATTTGCGTATTATATTAAAATTTGAACTACCCAAAATTATATGTTTTTGTTCCTCTAAAAACTCTTAGTATTTTAGAAATGGTCTTACAATCAGTGTACGGTTTATATGTTCTAAAATGAAAAATATATTTTTATAACTAAATTTTTGTGCCTCGATTATAAAAATAAAATATTGCTTTGAGCTATAGCTTATAAACGTACTTAAATAAGTGGAGGAACAGTATTTTCACATAATATGAATATTTTTGACTGGAGTAAGTCAGATATTTATATTTCAGTTCCTTTACAATTTGAATAAAAGTTGTAAGCAATTTTATGAAGAGGATATTGAGTATAAACTCCTTGGCTATTTAAAAGTAAAATGTTTTATTTTGATACCCCACAGCTCACATTCTAAAATAAGACTCATTTACAATCATATGATTAGCTTTGGTGATATTTAAATTTTCAAAAATACTCTACATGTACGAAAACATTCTTTCAAAACCATACATCACATCTCACATATTCTTTCTTCTCCACAGCAGGCCTTATTTTTTTATACTCAAAAAATTGAATATAGCATTTCCGAATGTTATTTTTTTTTTTTAAAATAAATATGAATACACTGCGGAATTGTCGGTTAGCTTCACTGAGCAAAATTGTTTTAAGTGTACTGTTTTGAAAGACAAAATTAATTGGGAGAAGTTTTTTTCTCATTAGAATTTGTAATGATTGAATTGTGTGAAAGTTGTATTTATCAGTGAATTTTCCGTTTAACACTAAAGAAACAGAAAAATAAAAAATTAAATTTTAATAGAAAATGGTTAGAAATACTTTTACCATTTTGAAGAAAAATATATTCCCATTAAAATAAAAATAAAAAATTTGACTAAATTTGCTTTTTGCTCCGTCACAAATGCCTATGTAAAGAAGGTATTTTTGCTTAGTACAAGTTGTTTGACTATGAAATAAAATTTAGATTTTTTCCGAAAAATTAATTTAACATAAAAACATCATTTATAGGATTAAAATATATATAAATTAAAAGTATTGAAATCCCTCTTTATGTTACTTTAAATTTAAAATATAATTGAATAGAGGAAGATTGATTTCATTTCATAAACATAATCGTCGTATGTAACGATGCTTCATTTATTCTCTTTTGTTTAAAAAGAGAGAGAGATGGTCACTTTTACTCTTTTTTACATAGTTACTTTTTAAAAAACATTACGATGTATTTGTGTTTTCTTAGTCTCATATTCCACAATAAATACAAGGTACTTTTTCCTGGCTCAAATCGTTAGTCCAAAATAGTTTATTTTTCTTAAATTAATTTTTTAAATTTTGTTTTGTTTAAAATAAACAAGTATTTTTCAACTTTTGTAACAAGTTTCTTTCTTTCGAGTTTTTTTTTTAACTCTTCACTTTTATTGTGACTTAACCGATCAAACAACCCCGTGGACCCGCTTTTTCCACCCAAAATTCGCACAAGGCAACGTCACAGCTGTGGACGAGTTTTCTCCCGGTTTTAAAGCAACAAAGAGGCCGAACTGAGTAATAAAATCTTCCCCTGTAGACCTCCCGCTAACTTTAAAGGGGAAAGGAATTAAATGTGTTGCACTTTCGAAGGAATTCTCAAAAAAGAAGTAAACGCTTTCGGAATGATTTTTCAGGACAAGGATGAACACTCAGAGGGTTAAATATCATCATGAAATGAATGATATTTGATGATTGATGGTGAACTTTATCTTAGTAGTGCTTGTAAATATACGAGATAAGATTTTTTGTTTTCCTATCTGGTGCAAGAACTAATAAATTTGATGGTTTTCCAACTCGTGAATACCCAACGTACAGCTGTCCATGTGAGAAGCATGGATTTATCAAATTTAATCCACATACTCGCAACGACTGTCCCTGTGCTTTATTAATGGTTATTGCAAAGGCTAGTCGTACCGGAAACTGTAGACGTTTGAATTCAAATGGAGTATCCGTTGGTATCATGGGAATGTATGGTAGTAGTACATGTTCCCCTTGGTGTTTCCATTTAAAATGGTTGCCTCAATTATGTATTCATTAATTTTTTTACCGATAGCCTAGTCCCATTGCATAGTCACGGTGGATTTATATTTCGTAGAAGGATGATTGGTGAACCAATTTTCAAAGATAAAATATACGGTGGCATTCCTGGTAGATCCAATGAATTTAAAAATTCTATTGGATAATTAACTGATTCATCTTGATTGACAACAGTATCTGTGGATTTATATGTTGTTCCTTCATCAGGTATTTCATTTTGAATTGTGCAGTTTATAAAATTCACATCAATATGTTTTTGACTGCCAATATAGCACGCTCACTAACCCATTGATTATTTTTATAATTTGTGATAAATTTTGGAAAAACTTTGGCAATCAATTCATAAGTGGATTTTACAATGTGACAAAAGTTTTCTGGCATTGTAATACAGTGTGAGGATTCGTCCATATCCATTTTACCATTCCCAATATCTAACCATTGTTTTGCAAATCGTTCAGAAGATTCATCTTGTTGTAATTGAACACGCATATTGGTCTTTAAAAGATATTTTCTCCACATACCACCATTACACCGATAATTTGAGACATGCATTCAATTCATCCGCAGGTGTTGAACGTGGTATAACTGGTAGAGTTTGTCGAAAATCACCAGCTAGCAAAATGAGGGCACCACCAAAGAGCTGCTCATTTCCTCTCAAATCTTTTAATGTGCCATTGAGCGCTTCCAATTATTTCATCTGGGCCATGTTGCATTCATCCCATAATATAAGCGGACACGATCTTAGTACTTTTCCCATCCCAGAATATTTGCTAATATAACATGTTGGAGTTTCAATTACCTGCATATTTAATGGCAATTTCAATGCTGAATGTGCTGTTCGCCCTACTGTCCAAAAGAGTTGCTGCAATACCAGATAATGCAATAACAAGTGCAATATTATTTTGTGATCTTATAGTTGCCAGGATAATTGAAATAAGAAAAGTTTTGCCAGTGCCTCCAGGTGCATCTAAGAAATATAAACCACAACTCTTGTTAGATATTGCATTTATAATTGTGTCAAATGCTGTTCGATGTTCTAATACCAATTTCGGCAGATAATTCGAACAAATGTTTGTAATTCATTAACATCAAAGAGCGTTTATCGTTGGATGTCACGATCGAAAATGTCATTACTACATCTATTTGGAGCAATCATTCCCAATTCTGTCAGGGATTTGTTGTCTATTGTCAAACATACATCGTCAATTAAAATCAATGCTTCACTGTAT
>BMAO01003480.1:0-23135 GCA_019973975.1 Trichonephila clavata
GGAGGATAGAAGACATTTAGGCCAATTTTTTGATAAATTAATACACATTTTATATCTAAATATCTTATTTTGTCTTTGAATCCTGTTAAACTTTTGTTTTAGTATTTTATAATTGGATAATATCAAAACCTAGATGCAGAAACATTTTTATATATATATAACATAACTAAATGGATGTGGATAATGGCATTAGGTTAGTTGTACTTTTTTAACTTTAGGTTCTAAAGGGGCATGAACTCTTACAATTGTATTCTATGATTACTAAGCATGTATTATCTGAAAATGATGAGAATATTTTCACTGTGATAGGAGAATTATTTTAATCTGTTTAAATCACTGACGTATTTTAGCTATAAACTGATTGTTAGATGGCTAATACTGCGACTGAGTGACTATTCAGTCGCATATGTTGTATGTTAAAATTCTTGTGTGATATATTTTTTAATAAATATTTTGATATTGACCACTTTTGTATTCATTTGTTTGAGTTCTTTTGTAACACCTGAAATTTTGTGTAGAAACTATGAGTTAAAAATTACATTTGGAAGTTGTCGAAGTTGCAACTGACTTTTCTTATACATGCTCTAATAGCAATAGAAAAAATATCAAAGCATTTGGCACACACAATGAGGAAAACCCTTGGCATTTTTATCATGCCAATTAAAAGTGTGGATAAAAACTGATGTTTTCATACTTGGTAATTTAACTAGTATTAAACTTTTGTGAAATTATAGAAAAGAACATACATAGAGCCAAAAAAAAATTGAATTGTACTGCATCCACACAATTAAAGAAAATCAATTTTCACTTCTCCATTATTTTTAAAATTCTTTGAGTGTAGAATGGAGTTTTTTATGTAATGCTAGTTTATCAATCTATTAAATCTTGCAGTAATTTGTTAACTTATTTTTTTCCTCTTTGGAGAATAAAGCTGAAATTTAATTAGTGGTGGAACATTATTCCAAATTTATAGGTCCTATTCTTTAACACTACGAAGACTACTTAAAGTTCCTTGTACACAGTTTGACCTCTTTTACTGCACCTGACTAGAAAGGAAGACTTGAAATAAATGTAAGTGCTAAAAAGATTTCTCAAGTTACTAGCCTTGGGATTTTTTGTTACATAATTCGATTTATGGTACGACTTCGTTAGAATTTTACTTTCTCCCTCCCCCACATTGGTACAATTTTTTTTTCCAATCGAAGTTAGCTCCTTTTGCAAACGAGTTTATTAAATCTAGAGACGAAACCATTGAAAATGTTCCCAGACTAGGAGAATTTGAACTATTCACTAACCTTTTATAGTTTTCAACATTTCCACAAAGATTTTGAAAGGGAATAGGAAAACTTTGAATGAAGCTCTAATTTCACAAATAACGTTATGCATTCCAGATGAGAAAACGTTCTTATCTCTCTCTCTCTCAGATTATTCGTTTACATTATTTGACACCGTTAACCTTGATGTGTATTGTAATTTAATTTGGTGTTTACATGAAGTATACAATAGATATATTCTGGAGTTTTCTGTTTAAGGAAAACAAGAATAGTTTTAATTCTATAACTGATGGGAACCGTATTGTATTATCAAATTTATTTCTAATGATTTAGGAAGTGTTTCACTTGAATGAAATGTATTTTATTTTAAAGGCAACTTAAATTTCAGATTCATTTAATATGTGTAAGGTTCTAGCAAAATATATCGTGGAAAAACACTTGTGTATTAATTTTCTTTCACTAGCCCCCGAACATAGTGCAAAAATTATGCTTAAGCTGTGTTTTTAATTTTGGCGACTTACCTTTATTTAGTACTTCCTAAAGTGCTTGTTATACACATGTTAAATTCCCAAAAAATGTGTAATTCAACTGTCGCAAGCATATATTTTCAAAAAGTTAAAAAACTTCCAATGAGTTGACATAAATAATTTTAGATAGCCGCAATTTGGATCTGAGCAAAATTGTGCTGTCACCTTCATGGGCTCAAAGCTTAGGCTAATGACCGTAGTATCTCTAACCCGTTGTCATGATGAATTTCGTGTGCTTCTATCCGACTACGTCAGTCAGGTGGCACAAGCAACAACATGCTAAAAAGATGAATAAAAACTATAATATAACAGCAGTAGAGCAAGCTTCTGTTATAAGGATAAACCGTACGTAAAAATAATGAAGCATTTCATAAACTATCTCAAATAACATGGTAGGAAGCCTCGAACTGGAGAAAAATTTGATGAACTGAAAATAGATGGTAAAATAGGCCCACGTTTTAAACAACTTTTTATAGCAATATTACAATTAGAAAGTGATTGAAACTTTTACAGAGTGAACAAACAAATGAGTTAACATAATAATTAGCTATAGTTTTAACTGAAGTGTATATACATATATTTAGATAGCATACTTATAAAATATGTACATGATCTCCAAAGCAGCTATCCTAAGCTGATTGTCAGAAGAAAACTGCGATGGCCTTGTAACGTAAAATCACATCAACACTGAATTTCAAAAGAACAACGTGCATTTCATCACAAAGTTAGACAAGGTCTTGATAAACAATGTTGATTGTATAGTTCTTCCGTTTAAAGCAAAGATAAGGTACAAGGACCATGAGTTCAAATGTAACGTGTATATGAGGGGTCAACAACTTTTGAGCAGTGGCCTGCTACACAGGACATTTTTCAAATAATTTTATTCCAGCGATAATGCATGCAAAGTTAGGATATAGAGGTCAAGAATATAAATATTTAGTTGTATTACATATTAACTTCGCATCATTTAAAGATATTTCTTATATAGTAAACAGCATAAAGTATAGCTATTTATTCTACAAAGATTGAAATTGCACGTATATTATGTATTTTTAAACATGTTTATTACAATAAGAGACAACATGAAATACAAGTATTTCTTCCTTTTTTTTAAAAAAAGGTCTTGATGCTTGCGCCCTCTATTTTCATATCGTAAAATCAGGGGTATAAGGTGGGCCTTTCAATTTGAAACGATTTCATGGTTAAATAATTACTTTGCAAACTCGAAATATTTCTAACTTAGATATGTAGAACCAAAAGCAGAATACATGGAATTTTCTCATTAAGCAGTGAAATCTCCCCACAAGATACATTCAATTATTTACAAGGTAGCTGGAAATTTTATCTTTTTCAGATTTTTTCGTAATTCCTTAAATGTCCAATGTTCTGAAGATGTTTGTCTAATAAGCTTCAATACAAAGTCATCCAATCAAAAATTGACATTTTGTAAAGTAGTGCAGAGTGCCACGGGGAATTATACCGCGTGCCATAGGTTGCCGACCCCTGGTGTAAAAAAATCAGGTAGTTTTTATACCGCTGGTGATACAGATAATTGGCAATATGTTAATAGCTATTGGTTTGAATTAAGTGTGATTTACTTTAAGCTGGATCAGGAGTGGTGAACCCGTGAGATTCTTTACAAAATACGATTATTTATGCAATATTTTTGTTTTTAGTGTAATGTTTTGTTACAAATCCCAAAATTGTTTCTATTTTATCACGTTGCTTCTATATGCAGTCGGACCCCGATTTAACGAATTCATAGGGACTGGCCGTTTTGTTCGTTACATCGGTGTCCAAGCAAAATGCAAATTTTTTGCACTTTCAGGACACTAATAAGGAACTGCACGTGCGTACAAAAAATATCCATAGTTAGAATTTACACGCTTTGATTTAACAGCTAAAAATACTGCTAGTGAATTTTTACGCATTAGTTACTTGGAAATTCTAAATACTGATGTTTGACAATCTTTTTAATTCCCGACTCGAAACCTTTTCGACTTTACTTAGAGGAGAAAATACGGCGCCTTTTGCATCCTGCTGTGCATGAGGTATTGCAGCCAAAAAAGCATCACAGGAGGTGTTTTCCTGGACGTCCAAAAGGCCTTCGACCGTATTTGGAACGATGGGCTGGTCTACAAGCTCATCATTTTCAAATTCCCTACCTACCTAATTCACATCATTAATAGTTATCTTCAAAATAGAATTTTCAGAGTCAAAATAGATCATGTCATCTCAGCAAATGGAGTCATAAAAGCAGGTACGCCACAGGGATCTCTCCTCAGCCCCCTGCTTTATAACATCTTTACTAGTGATTTTCCATCTCATCCTTATTTATCAATCCACCTTTTTGCCGACGACGCAGCCATCCTCGTCACTGAAAAAACAGAATCCGAAGTTAAGATCGCACTTCAAAAATATCTCCATATCCTAGAAAAATGGCTAAGTAAATGGAAAATCGCTATTAATACCAATAAATCCCAAGCCATCATGTTCAGATGTGTCAATCTAAGCCTTCCAAACGACCCTCTCCTGCTTTTTAATAGGACAATAGCCTGGTCTACAAGCATAAAGTACCTTGGTCTCACCCTGGATCACAACCTCCGCTACATGACGCATCTGCGAAATTTAAAAATCAATTATTGGAAAAAATACTTCTCAATCATTAATATAATAGGGAAAATAACTAAGCTTTCCCTCCAAAACAAGATCCCTAATCTATAAAATCTACCTTCTCTTCTCTATAGATGCCAGATTTGGGCAAACATAGCAAGAGAAAAAATTCTCCAAATACAACGCATACAAAACATGTCTATCAGAGGCATTCCAAGATACATTCCAGTCTCAGTCATTCACGAGGAGCTAAAAATAGAACCGGTATCAACATTCATCTCCAAGTTACACCAAAATTTCCACTCTACAATAGCATCGCATAGCAACCCCACTATCAACAGCCAAGACCAATTCAGGCACCACCGCTCGACCACCCACCGCTTTCCTGTGAAAGCAACTTTCCTCCATTCGGCAATCAGCTGAGTGTTACACACTCTTACATTATTGAACGAAACTCGTTTCGGCCAATGAAGTTCAAAATTTCTCATTCATTCGGATAGGGACTCCGTCCCCCCCCCTCCTACTTTCCCTGCGGGTTTGTTTTATTTTTGTTTTATTTTTTACTATAGAATCAGAAGAAGCTGAATCCATCAGCTGGATCTTGTAAGCATATATCTATGTAGGTATTTTTTCCGTTTCCATATACTGTAAAGCATTGGAGAATGTAACAATTCTCACATAGAAATTTCGTTATCAATTTCTGCATCGGAATCACTACATTGATTTCGACAAATCAACCATTTCCTCAACTTAGTTGCACCGATAGGCAGTCCGTCATTAAATGTAACATAATCGTTAAAATATCCTTTTCGTTGTGAAGTGGGATGAGATAAGAAAGGAATTGCTTGTCCTCTTCAAAACTCACGAAAAATTGAATTCATCTGCACTAGTAAAGTAATAGTGGCATGCACCTTTTCCCGTCGAAATTCGCCAGTTTCAAGAAAAATCCTTTTTTCTATTCGGGACAAACAAAATATCATTTGTAAAAAAAGTGTTTTTTTTACTGTAATACAACTTTTTAAAAGAATTTTCAACTATTGAAGTAAGATATATATTGTACTAGCTGTTACCCGCCCGCTTCGCTGGGTATTTCATGATGTTTTATAAATTTTTACTGCTTATATATATGTATAAATTATTGATATCTAAGTCCTAGCATTAAGAATTCGATTGAATTGAAAAATATACTTATACCTGTAACTGTCACCTGTTGATAAAAAAAAGGGCAGAACTCATCTAATTTGTATTTTCTAAAAATCTCTAAAATTGAAGCATAGAATGATGTTTGCTCTTTCGTAACTCAAAAACCAAGTGGATTCCCGCAAAACCAATTTTCGGTGGATCTCTACTCCGTAAATTGAACATGCAAGCCAAATTTCAAGTCTAAATCTAACAGAAAAAAGCAAAAGTTTTACTATAAATATCCCCGTAATCCCGTTGAGAGCCGTTTTCCAAAATTACCGCTCTTAGCGGATTTCAATTCAACAAAAGAAAAATGCAAACCAAATTTCATTATTATTATAGTCCTTGTAGCTTGAAAAAAGTAATTTTTTTTGTCAATACGTCCCAATAACCCCCTGCAACCCCCAGAACTTGATTTGCTTAAAATTTATTCTTAGTGGATCCCTATTCAACAAAAGAAACATGCTTAACAAATTTCAAGTATTTGGGTCTAACAATTAAAAACAGGAATTTTTTTCTGTAACTCCTCTTGACCCCTCGCAAACATCTTTAGGGGTCAATTTTCATTTTACTCTTTGTTAGAGGAACTCTATTTCATGAAAGGAACATGCCTACCAATTTTCAAGCAGGATGATCAAGTAGTTTAAAAATGGAAATATTTATCGATTACGCCTCTTAATCTCCCGAAATTAAACTTAGTAGTTGATATTTGTGAAACCCATTTTGTAGCGGTTCTCTACTTTACGAAAGGAATCTGCTTATCAAATTTCAAGACTGTACGTCTAACAGTTTAAAAATGGGGATAATTGTCTATAACGCCACTTGAGCCCCCGCAACGCCACTTCTGGGTCTGTTTTCACAAAACCCATTTTGTAGGGGAATTGCACTCTATGAAAGGAATCAGCTTAGCAAAATTTGAAGACTTTGCGTCCAATTAATTAAAAATGCAAAAAAATTATCAATAACGCCCCTTGAACCCCCGCAACACCACCTGGGGGTCGATTTTCACAAAACACATTTTGCAGTGTATTTCTATCCTATGAGAGAAATCTGCTAACCAAATTTCAAGACTGTGAGTCTAATAGTTTAAAAAAAGAAATAATTATTTATATATCTGCCCTTAACCCCCCGCAACACCCCTTGGGGGACAATTTTCTCCAAACCCGTTTTGTAGCGGATATTTACTCCATGAAAGAAACATTCCTACCAATTTTCAAGCAGGTAGGTCAAATAGTTTAAAAACGAAAATATTTATCTCTTACGCCACTTAGAGGTCTGTTTTCACAAAACCTTCTTATAGCTGATCTCTACTCTATGAAAGAAATCTCTTTATCAAATATAAAGACTGTGCGTCTAATAGTTTAAAAATGGAAATAATTATCTATAACGCCCCTTAAGTCCCCTCAACGCCACTTGGGGGCAATTTTCACGAAACCCATTTTTAGCGTATCTCTACCCTATGAGAGGAATCTGCTTACTAAGTTTCAAGACTGTACGTCTAATAACTTAAAAATAGGAATTTATAACGCCCCTTAAACCCCCCCCCCGCAACACCCCTTGGGGGTCAATTTTCCCAAAACCCATTTTGTAGCGGATATTTACTCCAGGAAAGAAACTTACCTACCAATTTTCAAGCAAGTAGGTGAAGTAGTTTAAAAACGGATATATTTATCTATTACGCCTCTTAATCCCCCGCAACGCCACTTAGAAGTCTGTTTTCACAAAACCGGTTTTGTAACTGATCATTATTCTACGAAAGGAATCTATATATATCAAATTTAAAGACAGTGCGTCAAATAGTTTAAAAATGGAAATAATTATCTATAACTCTCCCTAAGCCCCTGCAACGCCACTTGGGGGTCGATTTTCAGCAAACTCATTTTGTAGCGGATCTCTACTCTCTGAAAGGAATCCGCTTACCCAATTTCAAGATTGTACATCAAGTAGTTTAAACATGGAAACAATTATTATTAAAGCCCTTAACCCTCCGTAACGCCCCTTGCGTTTCAAATTTCGGAAAATCCTTTCTTAGCTGATGTCTACTCTATCAAAGGAACATGTCTACCAAATTTCAAGTCTGTAGGTTGAATAGTTCCAGAGATTTAGTGATTAGTCAGTCAGTCAGTCGAGTCGCTTTTCTCCTTTATATATATAGATAAATAAACATAAACATTTGAGTAGTTCATTCCAATAAATGTAATGGGTTCAAATCTGTTATTGTTGCTTATGCCACCTAATGGACAGGGTTCAAATCTAATATAAAGATATGTATTTTTATATGCTGCCCAAGAATTATAATGTTTTGCTGCTGTAGTCAAGGTATCGGATCGTGGCTGGCAAGTCACGAGTTCGAGCCTAGTACCTCTAAAGACCCGCTGTATAGGAAAGCTCAAACGCCTTCCGTTGGTGTGTTAGTTAGGAGAGGGGGTGCCAGCTCAGGTGTTGTCCGCGTCACTTGACCAGGGTTCAAAATTACGAGGTCCATCGCTAAAAGCCCTCGTGTGGCAGAACAGTGCGACGTTAATATTCCCTCCGCAGTGACCTGCAAGGTCATTTGGGTTCTCCACCCCTGAACTAAACTTTTCTGCTATTTTTGTAAAATAATCAAAGCATGGTGTTCACCACTTGACGGCGTATCAACCCCTATTGTGAAAACTACACAACTAACTTCACACTCATTGCTCGCGGTAGCTAAATGTTCAAGGTAAAGGAATCGTCACCGGCTACCATGAGTTCGAGCCTTGTTCCACTGAAGACCCCTCCCCCCATGTAGAGGAAGCCGATGCGCGTTAAATATGTCGGAAGTGAGGAGAGAAGGGTGTCCGCTCAGATGTCGTCACTTGGCCTTGTTCAAAATTATGACATCCGTCGCCACAGGTATCGTTTAGCTAGAAAATGCGACGTTAATATTCACTCATAATCATTACTCAAATTGTAAAACCGTACTTTTGTAATATATGTATAAATTTCCCTCACAGTTCGTTCTTCATGCACCTCTCCAGTTAAACTCATCGCTGAATCTGCATCGTCTTAACACATCAATGATGAAGTCGTAAGAATTTTTTGGTTCCGTTGATTGTGTATGAAGTTACGCCTTGCCTTTCTTCTCAAGCTACGATTCTAGTCCTAGAAATCGTTGCGATATTTTACCGCGATAACTTGCAATAATGTACTGCAACCGAATTGGCGATATTATATGAAACGAAGCTCATAATTGCCAATTCAGCGTATACGATACATGAGAAATTGGGGTTGACAACTTCGCGAGTTATCTTGAACGTTGGTATTGTTACTATAGTACGTAATAAATTTATTACAGCATCACGAAGAATTTTTTGTTTTCGAGATAGACAAATAATTTCTAACTTTATAACGTTGGGCGTCAAACTATTACGCTGGGCACCAATTATAATTGGTGGGACCCAATGTAATAAAGGGACACGCGGGGAATGGGTTCTTAACTAAGTCCACTAGTTAATTTAAACATGTTTATTAGACAAAACAAACATTAATACACATAACTAGAGAGAACAAATATTTTGATTACTATTGAAAGGGATCGGAGCGCATGCTCATACGTCCGTACCGTTCGGAAGCTTGGCCATCACTGAAGATTGTTCAACCCGCAAGAGGGCGTGTAAGTCTTTCTCGTGTTAATATGTGAGGAGGGGTGTTATATACAACTTTATATTCTTAAAAATTGATGCCTACTAATCAGAGGTTAAAACTGTTGGGATTCTTTTTTTTTTATAAAAAAAAAAAATCAGCTTTCATGTGAGCATATTAAAAGAAAAACTATCTGAGAGAAGAAAATGGCATCTCTTGAAAAGAGTTCCCATATATATAGAGAGAGAGAAGAAATTGTTATATTCCATGCATTTTCTACACTTACAAAACCACGATAACTTATTTATTTTCTGCCTCTATCTTTAGAATGCTTTTTTTTTTTCATAAATGTCTTATTTATACAAGAAATACTTGCAATCTTGTTAATTTCTGTTTTCTGCAAAATTGCGTAAAAGTAGTTCGTAATTAGTGTAAATAAGAACATTGTTTTCGATAAAAAAAGGAAACGGACGAAATCATTCGTACATAGCTTTAAAGAAAAATAAGGGTAGCCACAATTAAATCTCCATAAAAGCATAATTAGTTTTTTTATCGCTGTTTGTTAGGAATGTATTAAAAGCAATGGGAAAATATTACCTTTTTTTTTAACACGCTTTTATAAGTTTCACTTGCATGTAACGGAATCTTGGAACTCGATTTTCACCCACTTAAAAATGTCAGATTTATTCGAAATTTTGTACACTTGTCAAGGCCCGATAACAATACAATATTTTCATAATTTTGTTCCATTGTCCTCATCAGGATCGTCAGGAATCACGATAATCAGATTTGGCGACAATTAAATATATTACTTCCAGATTTAGCAACTTATTGCACATACAATTTTCAGATTTGGTGACTAATTACATGTAACATTTCCAGAGTTGGTGACTGATTCCGACTAAAAGAAAAAGGTGTAACCCTACAGGGAGTGTTTTTAATTAATACACTTGTGGTTTATAAAAATAAAACAAACAAAAAAAAGTGTTCTGTATGTGAGAAAGTGGAGAGTGGGTGTGTGTTATCAATTTTTTACTATAATATAAACATTTTTCTGAAAATGAAAATTAAAAAAAAGGCTCGTGATGTGAAAAAAATAATTTATGTTCTAACTGCTAAATATTTTTTATTTTTAACACGCTTTTATAAGTTTCACTTGCATGTAACGGAATCTTAGAACTCGATTTTTACCCACTTAAAAAGATCGGATTCATTCGAAATTTCGCACACTTGTCAAGGACTGATGACAATGTAATAATTTCATAATTTTGTTCCATTGTCCTTGTCAGGATCGTCAGGAATAAGGATAATCAGATTTGGCGACAATTCCAGATACCGCGGGCAGATTTGGCAACTTATTGCATAGATCATTTTTAAATTTGGCGACTTGTTCCATGTACCATTTCCAGATATGGCGACTAATTTCATACATCATTTCCAGATTTGGCAACTTATTTCAGATCTAGAGACTAAAAGAATAAGGTGTAACCATAAAGCGAATGTTCTGAATTTAAAGCTAATTTTATGCAAGTATAAAATACACTCGCTGTTAATAGAAATAAAACAAACAAAAAAAAGTGTTCTGTATCTGAAAAATGCAGAACACTTTTAACAGTGGGTGTGTTAGCAATTTCTAACCATAATATAAACATTTTTCTGAAAATGAAAATTTAATAAAAGGCTCGTGCATGTGAAAAAAATAATTTGCGTTCTAACTGCTAAATATTTTTTATTTTTATAAAGCAATACGTTTAGAAGTGATGATACGAATTAACATGAAAGGAACACGTTTAAAAGGTGAAGAAATGATTGACACTTCATATTACCATGCTTTTATTAACTCGCTTTCTTTAATGCCTGTCCGGGTGGAACTTTGTAATTGATTTAAAACTGTGTGACTTTCCGAGGAGCTAGAGACTTGAAATTTGGACCATAGCTGAGAAGTGGATAACAATGCATGAAAATGTGAAAAAAGAAAACAAAAACGAAAAGGAGGAATTTTATACTTTTTAGTCCGTTATAAAAACATGGTACATTAAAAAAAATTTAATTCGAACTTTTTCTTCTTTACACACTTTTATTTGTTTGACCTGTTCAAAAGATACGGAATCTAACATAAAGATACGGGACTCATCCGAGGCTTCGTAAACAGAAAGAATAAATACACTTCAGACCCGTTAACTAATATCCATTGAAGAACAAGACTAATTCTACAGCCACGTAATTCCAGCTTCAAATATCAAACTCAAGGATAAATTTAACAATAAATAAATAATAGTTTAAAAAACTAAAAAACACGCTTTTATTGTAGATCGAACTAAAAAAATGAAAAATAAATTTTAATTTAAAAAAACTAAAGAACACGCTTTTATACTGAATCGAACTAAAAAGTGAAAAAATAATTCTTAATATAAGAATAAAATGATGAACGAGAAAATGAATGTTATTGGGGTAAAAGCGTGGGATGCAATTTCAGAATTGAAACAAGTTAGGAACTATAACAATTGATATATTTATAGAACACCCCACGCTTTTACCCCAATGACATTCATTTTCTCGTTCATCATTTTATTCTTATATTAAGAATTATTTTTTTACTTTTTAGTTCGATTCAGTATAAAAGCGTGTTCTCTTTAGTTTTTTTTTAAATTATAATTTTTTTTTTATTTTAAGACTGTTTCTGGGTGGTAAAAAGTGTATTGCAACCAAGTTAGCATAAGTGGTAGATATCTGAAATAAAGCCGAGAAAGAATGTTGAGTTTATAATATGTTATAATTTACTTCATGGAACATAAATTAGGCGTAGTTGTATTCATTCTACTCTACGTGGTTTTATCTTAGTTGAGAAATATCGTCTGCTTTTTTTTTCTTTTTAGATTAGGAGAAATGAATTCTGTTCATGTATAATCAATGTGTTCCATCGATGTTAAAGCCTATTTCTTGTAAAGCATCTGTGTGAAATATTGCAGAGGAAAAAAAATTCTGCATCTGAATCTTGTTCTTTTTTCCCAATAAATAGTTAGTAAAAGGAAGCTTTGAAAAAAACTCGGTGAATAATTAAAAAAATTTATTGGAAAATGCAGTTTCATTTGTTCAGAAAAGAAAATGATATGCATGAGCTGATACAATAACGGAATAAAAAAAGTACAATGGAAAAATTGTTACTCAAAATATTAAAGCTGTAAATAGTTTTATCAAAGAAAATCAAAATGTGTTTAAAAAGAAATAGAAGAATGCTTAAGGGAATTTGAAGTGCTAAGAAGGAAAGGTGTACTATATAAAAATAGCACTTTCATTGAAAAATCAATTTTTTCAATCAAATCATAAAATCTCCTTTTTTCGAACAACAAGGACTATAATAATAGGATTTGATTTGCATTTTCCTTTTGTTAAATTGAAATGTGCTAAGAACAGTTATATTGGAGAACGACTCACAACTAATTACGGAGGGTATTGATAGTAAAACCTTCGTTTTTGCTGCATTAGATTTAGACTTAAAATTTGTCTTGCATGTTTATTTTACAGATTAGAGATCCACAAAAAATTGATTTTAAGGAAATCCACTCTCTTATAGGGCTACGAAAGTGCAAGCATCATTCTATACATCGATTTTAGAGATTTTTAGAAAATACAAATTAGAAGTCCTGTCCTTTTTTATATCAAGAGTCGAGAGTTACAGTTATAATTATATTTTTCAACATAATCGAATTCTTAATGCTAGGGCTTAGATATCAAAAATTTATGTATATATATATATATATATTTCTATATAAACAGTATATATTTATAAAACTTGAAATACCCAGCGAAGCAGGTGGGTAACGGCTAGTTTAATTATAAGATAGTACTACTTTTTACTTATATGGAAACACTCAATAAGATAAATCAGGTAAAATAACAAAAAAATGCAATTTTATTGTGTACATTATATCGTAAGAATTTCAAATCAATCTCAAAAACTAATGTCTTGAAGTATATGTATCATCTTATTAAAATGTTGGAAACATACATGCAAAGTAATAATTCTTATTTCATAAAATCAGGTTTTTAATACTTTTATTTTAGCGACAAAAATATTTTGCATTGCAGTTAAAATACTTCTATAATGACTAGCTTGTTGATACATTGGATATGAGTGAAGTTTTTGATAATTTGAGGGAAATAAATATTTCCTATGGGGGGAAGGACTCAGACCACCTGTGGTCAATATAATTCACAACATCCTGCCTCCGGATGAAACAGAGGGTTCATAACATTTTCATGAATGAATTTTCATGTATGTAACATTTTCACGTAGCAATTAAATTTTAAAATCAAGCATTTCTAGGCTTTAGCACAGTTAAATTTTAAAAATAACACACAAATTAAATAGCTAAACATTTTAACAAGAAATAACACTTAAACAAAATATTCGAAATTTGAGAAAAGAAAAAAAAAGAGGTTTCACTGTATAAAATTTAAACATTGGCAAGGAAAGTATACATTATAAATTTTCTAACTTATTAATAAGTCACAAATCAAGCTACTTATTATGCTTAAAGTAAGCACGAATTAAATGAGATTAACACATAATAAATTAAGTCAAAAACTTTAGTCAAAACAATATATACACATTGAGAAAATATAAAATAGTTCAATACACAATTTTCAACAATTATTCTAGCTATACCAACATTTAAGAATAAAATACTAAACTGCATTTGAATCTAAGCAAATACATGCACACACACATTAGAAAACAAATGTTTCAAATAAAACTATCTACAGTATTCAAAATGGTAATTTGAGCTACTATTTCTTCAGTTGACCAACGCACGCATTCAACAACAGTAGCCATCTTTGGACAAATGGATCTCTGGTGTAATACATCATGGGAAAATTAGAAAACGCTCCCTCATTTTACCCCCAAATCCTTTGTTCCAATGCGGGCACAAAAATCAAACCTACTTTTCAACCCGGCATTATGCCGGGTCCTCATGTAAACGAGTCGAAAGAGGATCCATGCCGGTATATTGCCGGCAATTTGTGTCCATGTAAACGAGCCTTTTCAGACCAAAGCAACATTAGACAAAGCAAAATAAATCAAAATGTTAAAACTCACATTTTAGGGACTTTTACTTTGATACCATATTAACTTTTTTATCAAATTTAGAAGAAATATTTACTTTTATGCATCTTTTAATGAATTCGTCGTAGTTTCGATTTTCTTTCATCCATAACCAAGCCTCTTGTTTATATTCTACTATTAAAAAAAAGCAAATTTATAGCAAAATTTATACATTTTATTGCTACATTTATAGAATTTTCCCATGAAAATTTAGAACATAGTTTTTAAATAATTCAATTGCTTGGGGCAAGAGGCCATGGCCGGGCCACTCAGAAAAGGCCAGTGGACCACATACGGCTCGCGGGTCACAAGTTGAGTTGAGTATCACTGCTATAGATTAATATTACACCTGAAGCAGGATTAGAAGTCATTCGGTTTCGACTCAATGTTTTTGTTTACAGAGTTGAATTTGTCCATCGGAAACGGATGTTTCACTGTAGATCAGTAACATTGATTACTTTGGCATACATCAAGTTATATAATTTCCAACAGAAAGCAGTAAGCAGTTTGAAACATTTTAATTTAAGCAATATTGAAATTTCCTGCATGAATATTTTGTAACACAGCTTCTAATTAGTCACATTTTAGTCTCTCGTAATTATCACCGCGAACCTAAAAGGAACTTAAAAGAAGTAAGGACCGTTAAATATAGATCTGATTATTTACTTACGTCATAAATCTGTTACTCTATTATTTAGAAAAACAAAAACAACTAAGTAATTTACATCTTATCAATTCAGAGTTTTTAGCTACAAATATTATTAACTACTCATGAATAAAATATCCATTAAATGGATATATAAAATCCATATATGCAAAGCCTTGTAGACAAGGAATATTTATCGCACCTTAGTAAAGGCTCATTCACACCAAGGCGTTCGCCGTCGCGATCAAAGTAGAAATCAGAGATATTTTCGTCGATCGATTCACACCAAAGCGTTTTCGTACGCGCGCGGTGGATTTCTGCTCATTAGGTGTCGCTGAAGATAGTAGTTGAAAATCACTGACTTGTTAAGTACGGATCGGAAGAGAAAAGAATTTTTTGCAAGTTTGTTAGTATTAAAAAGGGAGGGGGGAAAAACAATAGCGTGTTCGACGTATTTTTTTTTTAAAGCGATTAAGGCCAACATCTATGCTAATAGTTGAGATGCGAGTCTCAGATACAGAAATCTATTTAAATTTTTTTCGAATGTCTCTCTCTCTCTCTCTGGCCGCAGCTTTTCCATAATTTACTATCAATAGTTGGGCCAATTATTTCTAAAATCGATATTATAGAGAAAGTATTCAACCAAAGGATAGATTGGCTTTAAATCTGAGGTTTATACAAATTTCTTCTAATGTGAATAAATAAGTTCTGAAATTTTTGATGCTCTTACAAATGTTCATTTAAAAAATTTAAATAAGAATGTTTAAAGCAACTTCTCTTACTTGCTGTGTTGGTTAAACATTGAATTTTTGTCATGTAACAGAGATTAAAAAAAAACATTATTTTGTGATAGGAATCAATTTAAAAACACAAATTAAGTTAATTTTTCTTAACATGCATAATTACATTGCTAATGATGCATGTTTCTACTAGGTATTGATACATAATTAACTCTTTCATGCACTGAATTTTTGATAAAAATAATGCACTAGAGTGAAATAATTACAAATATTTTAGATAAACTTCACTAAACTAAAATTATTGAACAAAAGCTGGAACATATTAATATTAAACATTTTTTTTTTCAAATAAAGGGTGTCTAAAGTTTTAAAAAATAGGAGGCACATATTTTATACCACCACACTTCAAGCAGCATGATAGTTCTGAAAACTTTATTTTTTCTTCCCTATGAAAAATGAGTTGCAGACACAACTCATCCAGGGAAAATAAATAAATACTCTTCATCTTGTGCTGTTATTCATCCCACAAATTAAAACATTTTCAGTTTTTCCTAATCTAGTCTTGTAAGCTTAGTCTTAGTTTGTTCCTAATTTACCTAATGTTTGTTTTAATTTTAAATATTCTATTCTATACATTATTTTATTTTACCTAGTTTTTATTTATTTAACATATATAATAAGTGTATTAGTTGTATTTATTTTTTCTTGAACACGAGCTATATCTCATTCAAGCCATTTGTGTAATTTTGTATGTACTATTATTTAATAAATATTATTATTATTTTTGAAAAATGTAACTAACAACAACAATAAACACAATATTTGGCACAATAAACATGTCCATTATTGAGAAAAAATAAGCGAAATGCATTTTGTATTTCTAAAGAAGATGGCCGGCCTTTAATAGCGTGGCGGTGCATTTTTTGGGCTCTCAATATTTTCATACTAGCAATATATATGTAAGGTACTAATTATTGTAATACTGACTCATTTAGTTACATAATATATGTACTTACCTGGTTTGTATCAAATATCACAAGAATCATTTTTATTTACACATAAAAATACACAACACAGTCACTTCCAAAAAATAACACTCAACAGACGATCAAAGAATGAACTACTACATAAACCCATTACATGCAATTAGCTTCTGATATCTGTTGGAAACTTGAGTAATTGCTAGGATTTGACCTCTGTGTTGGTTCAGAGAATGTACCCCCCTAGCGTCAATTTCTGAGGCATTGAAACAAGTGGTGCATTTTATGAACCACCACACAATAAACAAATAAGAACTTGTGGTACAACATATGTACCACCAAGGATGAAAGAGTTAATAAGCTCAACACAATGTGACCAGTGTTTATCATTCTTTTTTGTCGGTTCCACATCTGAATATAAAAAAATGTGACAGATGTATGTTACAAACATATATTTATCAAAAGATTTAATTAAATATCTGACTTACTTGCTTACTGAATGAAATATTTTTTATTAGTTCACAGCAATGCAAACTCATAAAAAAATATACAGATTGGATTATTTCACAAATCTTTTGATTTTAAGAAAGCCAATATCAATCCATGCAATTACAACTGGCCAAAAAAAAAAAATAATATCAAATAATATTATAACAGGAAAACTAAATAAAAAAATATCTGTCTTGAGTAAATGTTGATGTAATTACATATATTATTTTCAAAGCTACAAAACTCAAGCACTTTTAGGCCGCGGTGGCCGAGTGGTCTAGGCATCGGATCATGACTAGCATGCCATGGGTTCGATCCTAGTACCACTGAAGATCCGCCGTGTAGGGGTGCGATGCACGTTAAATCTGTCGAGAGCTCAAATGTCCTTCCGTTGGTGTGGTGTGGTAGTTAGGAGAGGGGGGTGCCAGCTCAGGTGTCGTCCGCGTTACTTGACCATGGTTCAAAATTACGCGGACCGTCGCCAAAAGCCCTCGTGTTGCTAATCAGTGCGACGTTAATATTCACTCACTCATGCACTTTTAATTGTTTGTAGAAAATTCTTGTGTAACAGATGGGCTCTCTTGACGCATAGGGTTAAGAAACTGTGATCTAGATACATGCTCAAAAATTATGATCATAAAACTATTAAATTTTACGATAAAAAAAAACTATAAGATGGCATTTCTTACAAAACTTAAATAATAACAAAATTAAAAAAATGCAAAATATTTTCATACAAGAATAAATCTGAAATACACTTTATTTAATGCACATTTTATCATTATTGAATATATTAAAATATGTAAATTAACCCTAGAGTATATATGCTTTATCATCAAGTAAGTTTTTTTGAAATAGTTTTTAATGCTAAGGTGTTTTTGATATTCTGTATTGCAAGAAGAAATTCTTATTATGGAATTTTGTATAAAAAAAATGCTTCAATTTTTTTTATACTGATATTATAGATTTCTACACAAGTATAAGAAAATATTAAATAGTTTTTTTTTATTTTGTAACACAATTGTGACATAACACACGACCTATTATCAATTTTTTCAAGAGTCAAAAATAAATAGAATGTAAATAAATAATTACAAGAAATTCTTAAGGTAGTTTTTAATTTTCTTTATAGCATTTTTCCTCAAGCTTTTATTATTAATTAATGCGTTTTTTTCTTTTCACTATGTTGTGGTCAAAAATTTTAAAAGCTTTTTCTCGCATTTTAAAGCACTCGATTGAGCTGGAATTTAAACAACAGTATTATTTTAGATAACAATTTAATTATAATTAATAAAAATTAATTGAATTAAACTAATTATTCAAAGAATTACAGATACAGCCATGTTGGCGTCATTCTTGGCGACACAGTGACCATTTCAGCGCGCGACTTGGGTCAAAACCTTTTTTTCTCACATTTTAAAGTGCTCAATTGAGCTGAAATTTTCCATACACGACTGTTTTGGGTGACAATACAGTAATTTAATAACAATTAATTTACAAAAATAATTATTCAGAGAGTTACAGATATATCCCCGTTGGTAGCATTTTTGGCAATTTAGCGACATTTTGGCGACTTGTGTCAAAATTTTAAAAGTTTTTTTCTCACGTTTTAAAGGGCTCGATTGAGCTGAAATTTAATGCACACGATTGTTTTGGATGATAATACGATAAGTTAACTATAATCAATAAAAGTTAATTGATTAAAAGTAGCTTTTTGAAGAATTTAATTTTATTCATAGTTCCAATTGTTTATAATGTGTTACAGTTGAATTAGTAAAGCTGCATTCACACCAAGGCAGTCAGCGTGAAGCGTTGAGCGTCTATCCAATCAGAGACTTCATCTCCGGCAGTCGAAAAAGTTGTGATCGCAACTTTTTAACTTAAAAAAATAAGTTAACTTCAGGCGTCTGAGCGTGCATAGCTTAGTCACATGACACACTCTTAACCAATTACAGATGAAAATGCTTTTATAACCGAATTGGAATTTTTATGATCGTTTTCGCGCAATATTTGAGATATTTTTGATCATTCTTTTTTGCGAACACTTTTAATACAAATTCTATATAAATATGGCCAATAATGACGAGAGATTAATAATAGAAGTACAAAAATACTCTCATTTGTACGATTTGGCAAATAAAAATCACAAAAATAAAATTATGAGAGAAAATACCTGGAAGGAAATTGGAGTATCCTTAGGACTTTCTGGTAAGTTAATTTTTTACATTTTATTTATCTTTTACTCTTGGAAAAAGTTGACGATTGGTTGAATGTTCAGCAATTGTGTAATTAAATACAAACTATATAAAACAATATTTTATATATTCGTATACTTGGGAAAAAATCTGTAACGCCAATATATATATATTTAAATATATATAAAATACATCACAAAAATATAATTAAGCAAATGTTCGAGATCATATGAATCCTAGAGTACGACATCCCATTTCAAAACAAATATATATATATAACATTGAAGCACTTTTCGAAAACCAAGTTTCTTAATAAAAATTACTTTTTTAAAAACAGAGCATAAAAAAAAGTTTTATATGTGTTTGCAATAAAAGTAACTATTTCAAAAAATACTTCCTAGACTTACAACATATATATTTTAGGGTTAATTTATGTAGCATGTTTTGATATATTCAAGAAAGTTGAAATGTGTATTAAATACAGTGTATTTTAGATTTATAGTATGAAAATATTTTGTTCTATTTTAGATTTTGTTATTACTACAATTTTATGCTTAAAAATGCAATCCACTTTATACTTCTTATCATAATTTCTTAGCTCGCATTTAGACCAGTGTTTCTTAATTCCATGTGCCACATGGATTTTTGATGAATAATTAAAAGTGCAGGGGTCATGTAGCTTTGAAAACAGTATTTGCAATTGCTTCAAAAAAGATATTTATTTTTCCTGCTTTTATATTTAGTATTTTTTGCCCAGGTGTAATTGACACAGATTCAATTTGGCTTTCTTAAAATCAAAAGATTTGTTAAGTTACTCATTCTTTAATGTGATTGCATTGCTGTAAACTAATGAAAAATATTCAATTTTTTTTTAGTTATCCATAATGGTCAGATATTTAATGAAATTGGTCACTAAATTTTTTTTTTTTTTTGTAAAATATATCTTTCACATTTTTTTTATATTCAGGTGGGCTACCTACAGAAAAAAAATGATTGATAAACTAGTCTAGACTAATTGTGTTGAGCATATTAATTTTGTGTTCATATTCAACACAAACAATAATATTTTGAGATAAATTTTGTATGGGGGTTATATTTAGATCATAGTTCTTTTTTCACATTATTTAATTGTCCAAGTGATTTAATATATGTAGAACTATTTTTTTTTTAATTTTTCTTTATTTTAGGTGATGTGTGTCCTAAGGGATCCTAAGGTCCTAAGGGATCGATATCGTAAGGAAAAAGTTAGAGCATTTCCAAGTGGAAGCAAAGCAAAGGCGCGAAAGATTTGGCCTTTTTCAGAAATGCTGAGTTTCCTGGATCCCTATATGCAAAAAGGAAAGTATGTCTATTCTTATGATTGTCTGGATATTTTTAGAATAAATTCTTTTATGTTAGAATGATAATTAAGCTTTTTATTATTTTGAAGTACTTGGTCAAACATAACCGGAACAACAACCATGCCAATAATTGTTCCTTGCATTGAGGAAAGAATACAGTTTGAGGAAGAGACAGGAATTGTTCAAGAGGAGGACAGTTTTAATTTGCCTGAAACATCCCAGCCTACCCCTAAAAGTATGTTTATTTTTCAAAACATGTTTGAAATTAGATTTCTTTTAAAAAAAATATTTGTATTATTTTAAAGTTCGTATATTTTGAAAATTATTTAATACTAATGCATTGAATAAAGGTACAACTGCACCCCACCCCCCAATTTATGTAAATGTAAAGCATTTCACAACAATTTTATTCATATTCATATGTGGTTGCCCTGTTTTGCAGATGTATATATATAAACATCTTCACTTGAACTGTTTAAAAATTTACAATGGGCCAGGTAAAACTTCAAGGTTATCCACAGTTTGCACCATGATGTGTGGATTTCATTGTGGTTAAATGTGCCATTTCCTTTATTTAATGAAAACTAAAAAGGCTAAATATATTTACTTTTAAAAAATTATTTTGGAAATAATAAGATGTTTTATTATTTAGCAAGTAGAAGACAAACACCGAATTCTAAAAAAAGAAAGAGAGCAAGAGAAGAGTTGATCGATGCTGCATTGATGAAGATAGGAGGAGAAACTGACCCAGAAGATAACCTCTTCGAGTTTTGCTCTAAAAGCATTAAAAAATATCCAGCGGAAGCCAAAAATGAAGCACTAGAATCCATTGCAAATTATGTATTCCAAATGAATAAAAAATATCTTCAGTAAATTGTGATGAAATATTCTTTACATAAATTAAAATTCACAATTATATATGTCAATGTTATTGATATGCATATAATAACTATATGTACCTGAAACTATCTGTGTAAAAAGTATTTTCTTACTGTGTTCAGGTGACAGTTTAGCGTCACTTTACCCATTCAGGACCAGGCGATATTACCTGTTAGGCTTTATTTCATTTAAAATCATCACTGTAAAAAAAAGCCACCAAATTTTATAGTTCATAATCATTCCAAATTAAGATCACTCTGTTCACGAGCAAAAGGAATGCATTTTTTCTATGGCAAATAAAGTGTAGACTTTGAAAACCCTTTTATGCTTGAAAAATAATTTATCATTTTCTAGTAAAAAATTTCATGACATTTTAAATAACGACAGCAATCTACTTAAAAATTCACTCAAATGAGAAATATACCAAAAGAATAAAATATTTTATTTTCTATAAGGTAACTATGAATAATTTATAATTCTAAAATACATTATTATGCAAAACTAAAGTTAGCTAATGGGAAATGTACAGTCAGAGATAAAATACACTCACTTCCAAAAGTTAAGCATGAAGATGTGAAATGCAAAAAAATCAAAAATACTGCTTTGATTGACACAAAATTTGGCAGTAAAGTAGCATATATATTTATACATAAAACAAAATCAATAATTATATACAGAAATCAAAACAATATTAACTTTTTGTAAGTTATCAGATAATGTCATACTGGAGACTTAAACAGAATTATGTATAAAGTGAAAATAAACAGCATAAAATGAAAAAAGGACATTAATAGGGTATGTGGTCCCCCCTCATCTATATGCCAAGTTTACACCTTCTGGTCAGGCTTTCAATTAGGTGGTCAACCACCGCAGAATTAAGCAATCGCCATTCTTCTTGACTCATCAGTAAACATGACATTGCCCCAGTCAGACACAGTCCAATTGCCATATTCCCGGCACCACTTTAATCGTGCTCCTCTTGACTGGACGGATAGAGGAACACAAACTCTAGGTACCCAGGCATACAGTCCATTCATATGTAATCTCGGAGTACAGTAGCTGCAGATAGCCTTACCAATGGACGCTGTAACCATTGATGTCACATGTGGAGGTTGCTCTGCGATTCCGCTTGGCTACAATAGCAATATATCGATCTTTCATAGGGGTTGTAACCCTTGGGCGACCGCCTTTGGACAACTGTCTGTGTGGTTTGGAATTGGCTCCATAAACGTGAAATTACAGAATGATGAACGCCGAAGAAAAGATCAACATCTGTGATCGACTGCCCTGCTTCAATGTGCCCCACAGCACGCCAGCGCTCAGAATCTTCCATTCGTTTCTGGAAGTCGTAGAAACATGTATGTCTTGAAAACAAATTGTACGATAGTTTTAAACACCTTCTATCAGCACTTACAATCAACTTCTGTAACCCTTCATAAAGCTGGCTTCTTATAAGATTGCTCTTTTTGCATATTTCTTGACATGAAGCATGATTGGCTGTTACCTAACATATTTGCATACTTCCATCTACCTCTGCAGTGAATTGCATCCTCTTCA
>BMAO01003481.1:0-15897 GCA_019973975.1 Trichonephila clavata
TAACGCTCATCTTAATTTATAATCAATTGAAACTTTTCAATTTTTTAATGTTTATTTATACTTCTCAAATGTTTTCATAGTAGCAAGAATTTTTTGGCAAATTATTTTAAAATGGTGCTCCAAGAACTACTTTCATCAATTTTTTATTAAAATATAGGATGTACAATACCTTTTAGAATATATAGTGATGTATTTGACTTTTAAAGTCAGGAGAAATAAATTTTGGATGACTTTCATACTGTATAATCAGGCAAAATATTTTTTCTTGTTTATTCGAATTATTTTTAAAGTCTTCTCATTTTACGTAAAAGGTCTATTTTTTCTTGAAAATAAAATGTTTATATTATTAAGAAAGAGTATGCAGGTAAATAGATAGTTTAAAAATTCAGGCACACAAGAATAAACTACTACTATATATACAAATTCTATCTAAGAAAATATGCTTGCACTGAATTTCTTAGAGATTTTCTAACTTAATGATAAAATTTTCATTTGGTTCGTATTCTTGGTTTGTATTTTTGCCAGATTTATTGAGAAACGTTTTCGTTAAAATAATATATTTTTTCAAAATATATTTTTGTCCAATATATACTGATAGTTTTATACATAACACCATTTTTATTCAAAATAAAATCTGAAATAACCCATCAATAAATAGTTCAAATTAAGTAAAATAATTATATATTGTGCTGCATACTTAATAATTATTTACATCAAATAATGGAACATTTATTTAAAAAAGGACATACAAAAACTCATTTAATTCTTTGCAAATAAAAATTAGGGGGGTGGGGGACATATTTTAAATTATTACGATATTTTTAATTAAAATCTAAGAGTATAGTAAAATCTATAAAGTTTATCTGTTTTATCCACCGCAATACCTGATATCTCATTACGGGACGAGTACTGTCCAGACATTCATTACATTATACTCAACGAGTGGCAAAGTCATCCTACTCGTTATATGAGCATAACTTTTCGTATCATACAACACTAAATTATCTATAATTTAGCCAAACTAAGTTCAGAAATAGAATTCCTTCAGTACCACTCAATACATAGAAGATAATGCCAAGTACCACACGTATTGACTAGTAACTGTGGCGACCCCGCTTGAGAACGTGCTTCACGGAAATCAAGCGTTAACGTGTATACTCGTCAATTACAGAGCAAAATTGTCTCTACTAAAATATTGGATAAAAAAGAGGTATTTATTTTATAAAATGCCAATTTTATTACCAATACTTATTGTACAGGGGTCTTAATACCGGGCTATAAAGTAATTTAGCTTAGTCGCAAATTCATGGGGTCGAAGATCCTTCTGACTGTAAGTTTTTATACATATCAATGAATTCTATTGATCGTCAAAATTCCCACACTGAGAAACCTAAACACACACACTGATTTACTTCCTTCTTTACTAACAAAATATTTTCAACCTGTTTGTACATTAAGGAAGTTCTGTAGTAGGTGCTGTAATCTTCTTACATTCTTGCCTTTCCCACCCCAATAAAATAGCTATTCTTAGGAAGCACGGCGTTGAGCCATTACTCTAATGTCAGCATCAAACAATTGGCATTTACACTCTTCGATAGTCAGGTAACTTCAGCCCAGCAGTTATCAATGGGTTCAACGTATGGTCGGTGTCACGAATTCGTCCCTTGGCTGACCATATCTAAAAGAACACGATTGTAAATCAACTTTCCAACTTTTGCCTTTGCCCCTTTTAGTTTAACACAGAGATGGGCATTTAGTCGATCGCGAACGACCAGTGGACCGCTAAGATATTTTTGAGTGACCACCTTTATACAAAGACTTAAAACGGACATACTAAAAGAAACGTATTTATGGAACACCGATGCCAGCTAGACGGGAGAATCTACTTTTCCCAGTCGATGCGAGTGTATTTAATTTAGAAAATGATTCCATAAATGTGTGAACGACACATGTAACTTCATTGGAAGCGAACGATGACACAAGGCGTTCATTGCCACTGCAGAGGGAAAAAGCCCAGCCATTTAAAATAAATTTTTCCCCACATTTTTCCATTCGAGTGAAGGGAAGAAGGAATGTCAATGCAACTTGTAAGGGAAGAAGGAATGTCAATGTCTCCTGCTATCGCGAGAATGTCTTCCCGCAATAGCACGAGATTGGCTATTAAGACAACATACCACATCCCGCACTTCACGGATTGGTTCTAGTTATAAAATTATTAACTTAGTGTGAATAGAGACTTCATTCAAGAGAGACGTTTAGAAACACAACATTGACGGAGACAAGACGAGAATGAATATATATAAGTACATTACATAAACAGTGTAGAAATTTTCACACGCCATCTGTTGGCATTCACACAAAACTAATAACCATATCAAACTACACAATATTTAACACTAGTGTTGACGCGTCATGTCCCACGCCATTCCGGAAAAGTCGTTTCAGATTCATTAGTTCTCGTATGTTCATTGCTTGCTGCATTGAACACGTCACTCTCCACGGTTTGGTTGTTTTCATAGTTTTTCAAAAATTCAACTTGACAATTTTGAGTAACTTGTGTTTTTGTAATAAAAATAGTAGTATGCCATATTTTAAAAGAGGGGTAAAATGTCGAAAACAAGTGTTAAGGAAAGAAAACATGCAATTTTAATAGAGAATGGCCACATTTACGCCACTGGTGGATCGCAACGCTGTAAAAACATTAGAAGTAGCCCGCATCTTGGAAAAGAATGCCTACCCCTGGTTTAACATATAAAAAAACATTATCATCGCACATAAATTAATTCGTTATGAGTACTTATACCCTATTTCAGCCGGTGCACACGCGAGGACACATGAGTTAACATAATTTATTTATGTATTTTATTCCAGCCTGGTTTAAATATTCTAAACATCTTAAAGTTCGAGAATATGTTTCGCTTAAAAAATACAATTTAAATAGCAAATGGTCACTACTTTTGACAAAATTTTGCTACTTAGCATTAACTTTAATAGCGTTACTTCGCTTAGTAATAATAAATGTTATCTCATATTTCGTATTTCTCATATTATTTTTTGTCTTTTGTCTTACGTGACAAAATCGTATCCAATCGTACCATCGTATATTAAAATATAACACGAAAATTAAATAATTTATAATTATTAAAATCTCTTTTAAAATCAATAATTTATTACAATATCCTTTATCCTATATTGTAATGTTTGATACATTTCTTGTGTGAGAATTTGTTGCGTGAGTGTACTGAATAGTAAATAAACTGAAGAAGTGTTTGAATCAGAATAAAAAGGAAAATTCAAAATTTATAAATATTTTTTTGAAAGAATGGTAAAGACCTTAGACGAAAAATACTACAACGGTTTTACATTTGTTAATTATCAAATTTTTGGCATTATGTCTTAAAATTATCTAATTTAGTAGACAAAAATTTCTGATTGGTTTACCCCTTAACTACCAAATAAAAGTTACGCGATTCGCTCTCCAATGCCATCGTTTTTCACATAGGCAAGTGTATGTGTTGTATTAAGGGGGGAGAAAAAATCCATAAATAATCAGATTTTTCTCTGAAATAAAAAAAAATCCTTTGAAAACATGGATTTCTTTTGCATTTCAAAGCCTTCAAAATAGTTTTACTGGTAGCAGAGCATAAAAGGATCGTATTTCGGAAATACGCATATATACGTCCGGGCCGTTAAACACAGTGGTTGAGTAAGACGTATATATACGCCAGTTACAATTAAGCTCGCCTCGGTTGGAAGTGAAGATAAAGGCATCGTTCACATAGAAATATATTTAATTAGTTAAAAAAAGGGTGACGAGACACACAAGACAGATTATAATGGAAAGAATAAAAGGGAGAGCGGTGACTGCCCTTAATATCAGCTAGCGTAAAAGTCCATTCGCTCAACACCACGTTTTGCGCTCTGTTCTCCATCCAACTTGTCTGCCGGAAGCACAGTTTATCTCAATCTAACGAATTTAAATGAAGCACGATTCTTAAATCTTAATCCAATACGAATTAGCCGAAATCCAAACTGCAAACGAAGATGTTATCTTACACAAAATGCTTTTAGAACATTAGATAGGAACTCAAAAAATGTCTGACTTAAAAATGATTAATTTTTCCGATCTCTAGTGAATGGTAAAAGTGCAGAAAGAGAGAAATAGAGAATGAAAGGAACCATAATTAACAAGAGTAAAAACATTAACCCAAACAAAGAACCCTTTTCGAATGTTCAGAAGATTTGACAAACTGAATTCCATTTCTAGAGAACCACTCTCCGACCGATGAAAGGGTCACAGTTCACAAAGAAGTTTCATATCGTAGTCAATGCCAGTACATTTTGTTCTTGTTATCACTTCTTTTTCTGAAGATAAAAAAAAAACAAAAACGAGAAAGGAAACGGGAAAAAATGTTCCATTTATTATTAGAATGCCAACTACATTTTATTGGTTTCACCTCATAGGAAATAAATCCTGATTTTTTCTCTTTAGAACAAAAACAAATCAAATTTAAGTTTTCAGTTTCATTTTTTAAAGTATTTTTAAATCTTGATTATTTTATAAATATTTTTTCTTAAATATAATAATTAAGTGACATCTTTCCTGGAATGTTACTGACCTGAGATTTGGGTCACGTGATCGGATATTTGGTATCAGATCAACTCTATTGTATTGTTACGGGAGATGCAATGCGTGAGGTCTTATCCTCTCTCCACTGACAGAACTGTTCCTTTTTATGTCGATCCATTGTTGATCCTTTTGGTCGATTCTACTAATTATTTCATTAACACTTGATAACATGGGGATCGTTCTAAAGAACATGTATTCTGCTTCTATTTTGCTGCTTTTTAAATACATATATTCAATAAAACGTAAAAGAATTTTGCTATGAGATCTAAATTTCAACGTTTCCATACTTAATTGACTCATTCCCCTTTCCCGGCAGTACTTCATGTATTTAATATATACTTTAGTTTAAATATATACTTAACATATTTTTATTTTAAAAAACTGCAATGCTTCTTATACCTTTTTTTTATTTCTACAATCTTTAATATGTATAATAACATATAATTTTATTAAAGATAATGATGCTAAAATATTTAACTTTTTTTAACCCTTTAACTGCTGATAAAAATTGACTCGATGCACTCCTTTGTGCTACTGTTTTTCTCACAGTCGCACGCATGTGATTTATTTGGGGGGGAGGGGAAAAATAAACAAATTTTTTTTCTGAAATAAGTAAATCCTTCACAAACACTGTCAAAGCCAGTTTATTATATTCTAAAGCCTTCGAAATATTTTTACTGATAGCAGTGCAAAGAAAAGAATCGTATTTCGGAAGGACGTATATATACGTCCTGAGCACATAACACACCGGTTGAGCGAGATGGATATATACGCAGGTGGCATTTAAAGGATTAGTATAAAATCTAAAAATTAATTAGCTTCTGAAATAAAATATTATTTAGTTTAGTTAAAATCCAGAAATAATCTTGCGGAAGGAAGACTACCCCCCCCCCCACACCTTCAAAAAATTTATTTGAGAAGTTTGTGATTTTAAGGAGATAAGTAGAAGATGGTTTTAAGATTTTTTCGAAAGAAACGAAAAAAATATAAACACACATATTAAAAGAAATTTAGTGCCTTATTACACTATCTTGCTTTCATTCTTGTATAGTAACTGCATGCTTCTTTGTCAGTACAACATTGAATTATCTGAGCTTCCCACAATCATTGATAAATAACTCTCGTTTGCAATATTTATTTACAAAATACCAACTCAGTAGGAATTGTAAGCATACCTTTTTGTTCTAATTCTTCATTGTACAAATCATATATGAAGATATATGCTATAGTATATTTTTTAATTAATCATTCAACTGTCCAACCATAATTGCACAAGTAAAGAAACTACCACCTTTTTGTCATAGACTGTTGCCCTTCATAACTTTATTATGATGCTACTTTTTTCATGACACAAATGTGTTAATTATATGAACGAAACAAGAGAAATTATCATCCAGCTTTGCCATCTCGAGCGGCTACGGAATGAATACTGTAGTTCATTTAAGTTAAACGGCTATAGATTCTTCTTCATGGAGTGTCTAATTAGAGAATATATTATGTATTTCTAATTCACCTTTGTTTCTAAATTCAATTTGCTACGTTCTATCCATTGGCGTAACATAAAACACCACAACCCGAGTTGCTAGGGAATTCCTAGGATGTCTAAAACCTAATGTTATGCTTTTACAATCCTCTGTAAGATCTGGCTTGGGGTCCGAAACCTAATTTTGCAGGAAGCCCTAATATGCTTAGTTACGCCACTGGTTCTATCATTGCTGTTATCCATCCAAGTGCCGATCATTTCTCTATTACCCTTTTCTATTCATGAACGATTGAACTTGGGATGTATCCACAATACCATTGATCCTATACTACTTCTTTTTTATTTGTGTTAAAAAATATTGTATCCCAAAATTATTGCGGTGTCCAATGTGATAATATCTGTCACTTTCTTGCTACAGTTGTGCATATACTACCCTACACTTCCGAAATCATCATACTTTTACCGAACAGAGGAGGAACATCGTTGTCCCTGTAGTTTTGAATTATTTCTTACTGTAGAATATTTTGAAAATGAAATACTTTTGAGGTATTGAATATATCATGTTAATAGTAATAGATTTATGTTTATTTGAATGGATAGTTCGTTCTTCCCTACTATATCCTCGATGTTAATTTTTACTTACTTGTCCACTGCAACATTCAGACATACAGCTAAAATTTAATCAAGGAATAAAATTAAAATTTAATAACTTTTTTAACTTTTAGTAAAATTGATTTCTCTATTTTCAAGCTGTAAATTAGTTTCTCATTCCAAACGCTTTAAGCATAAGAAAGAAATGCGTTGTACGTTTTTTAATTACCAACACAACATATAGTCGTAAGAGCATTCCTGCAACAAAAAGATTAAGGAAACGTTTCAAGTAAACTGCTTCCAACTCTTCAAAAGAATTTTTTTTTTTTGTTTAGACAATAAAAGACACATTAATCTTTCAGTTTCTTCTCAGTAAGAGAAATAAAAAAAATACTGTTGGCAGAAAATTCGCGTCTGTCTGCTGGCTTAGCGTGTTGATATCTAATTAACGTATCCGTTTGGGAAGAAAAACTCTTAGTCTTTTACAAATACTAACAATAAAATATAATAAAGAATTGTTTTGTGATCAGGTGCTTTGTAGTCTTGTCCAATATATCGATGGTGACCACGCAAGCTCGAATCCTAACGAAATTCCTATTCCATTTTGGAATCCGATATTTGTTTTGAAGATAAGACTGTAGAAATCAATATAAAACTCTCGTTGAGTTTTTGTTTCGGACTTTTTAGTCATTTGGAACTCATTGTCATGGAATTGGATAAGACTATGATTACTTGAAGCACAGGAATTTTCGAAAGTAACGGGCCCCATCTGGTACAGGATCTGAGATACTGTAAATAAAAAGTGAAGATTACTGTTGGCGTGACCTGTCATAGAAGCGATATTATTTTTCTGCCACATCAAGTTTTTGTTTGCATGGTAGATAAAAAAGAAGAGAGAGAAAGAGGTTTCTATTACTGAGATTACTGCCATCATATCACAGCTGCTTTTATTTCTATAGGTTAATTGATGATAAAAGATGGGATTGGGTACATAGTTTTTGAGATCAGAGATTTAAAATTCTTTCATTTTTTTAGTTAATTGCTTTTAGCTAAACTTTAGGATAAAAATTACTAGCATAGAATTTTTAGTTAATTCAAAATTATTAAAATAATGCTTGGCACTTTCAAGCCTTAATTCAAGAGAAATATTAGTACGTAATAAAAGTATATGTATGACATTTTTTTTAACTTTGAAGATAAAATTTAAAAAATAGCATATTAAAAAAAATTTTAATATAGTCGAATCTCGATAATTGAAAGTTGAAGGGACCAATGAAAAACTTCGAATTATCAAGAGTTCGAATTATCAGGAGGGAAGGAAAAGATCTTCCCAAAATACACGAAGAGAAGTTTTTTCTAACACATTTAAATTTGAAACTATGCATTAAAACAACAATTGTACATATGTATAAAGTTATTTAAAGTATTTTTTAAAAATACATATTATACACGATTAATATTAAACAGAAATTAAAAGTACACTAATTAAAGTACTAAAATTAAAACTACACATAATTTTTTTTTACCAAAAAAAATTTTTTATCTCCTTTTTTTAAGGAATTAAATCTAACTGTGTCAATAGACTTTTCTAGAAAAAATGACGCTTGGAAAAGGTCCGCATCAACATGATTTTCAAGGGAAAAGTTGCGCACTGTGTTTAGTGACACTTTAGTTTCTGTCAAAGTTATCGGAGTCAACTCCGATGGCCATCAAAGGGTCTACGTTACAGGGGAGACAAACATAATGAATACAACACAAAATATATAAACTCCAACCTGTTTGATACAGGACTCTACATGATGGTGAGTGATTTAATTGTCGAGAGTTTGTTGTAGAAGCTACAGGCTGAGGTTCTGACGCGGGTTCGATACTGTGTTTCTGCGGAAGGCAGTCATTTTGAACATTATTTAAGTTAATTTGATCATTCTGATATAATAAAGCCTCTGATTCATGATTGGCGCATCATTATACATAATGCTATAATTTGAACGGCAAATCCTGTATTCTTTTGCTGCTATTTGTTAAAATAAGTTGTTTTAATCTTTTCGGTACGAATTGTATTTCTTTAACTTTTATTGTTTGCCATACAGCAATACAAATTGTCAATCTATGATGTTTAAAACGATGTTTCGATATTACTATGATGTTTTTCTTTTGCTCTTTTTGTAGATAGTGAATTACTGTTCTCTAAACTCAATGTATATACGACCCCCTTTTCTGAGCAATTTAGATGCTTCAATTTTATGTAGGCATAACTCGGTCAGTTTTTATCATAATAAAATGAAACTTTTTGTGTTTACTTTGTTTTTGTGAACTGCATCTTTTCCTAAATATAAGTGATAAGACCTGGAGACCGTATAAAAATTTAATTTTTGTAATTTTTTTCTAAATAGGCTTTTTGGTTCGAAAAGCACGTAAAAACATTCCTTACCTTTTTCAAAACATTTTTCAAATTGGAAGTACATGTCTAAACCGAACGGTTCGGGAATTAGCTATTGGATCACATTAAGACTGGACACCCTGTATATTATAGTATTACAAGAGATAGCACAACAAAATTTATTTTGTAGATAACATATACCAAGACCAAGTATTTGTAGACCAAGTATCAAATGATTAAATTTATAGACTTCTGTGAAGTGTGGTTCCTGCCAGAATCAGTAGCAAGAGAAGTCACCTTTGTTGGAGATCACCGCTACCACAGGCCTCGGCATTGATTCAAAGAGACTTTGGATGTGTTCTTGGGGTACAGTAGTCCAAGCAGCTTCCAAACGTTGCCAAAGTTGATCTGGTGTGGCAGCTGGGGATGTAATGTGGGTCAATCGTTGAGCAACCATGGACCACATGTTTTCTATAGGTGAAAGATCCGGAGAGAGAGACGGCCAGGGAAGCAATTCAATCTGGTGATTGACGAAGAACCTTTGGACAATGCGTGCCACGGGTGGGCGCGCATTATCCTGTTGAAATATGGCTGTGGCCAAGCCCTGAAGGTAAAGAAGGACTGGCTCCAACACCTCAGAGATGTAGCGCTGGCTGTTTAAAATATCGGGAAAGCGTACTATATATATATATATATATTAATTTAATATATATTATATATATTATTATTATTATATATGATTTAACGAACCCCTATTTGACGAATTTCGCGATTTAAAGAATTTTTTTCTTTCCCCGATTAAAAAGAAGGCGAAAACCCTGAATTAACAAATTATTTCAACAGCTGATTTATATATATATATATATATATATAGTTTGTGTTAGAAAAAATTGGAATTTTTTTCAAATGATATCCTTTTGTCGAGAACTGAAAAAAAAATTTTAGTTTGTGACAAATTTCGATGCCCATGTTTGCTTAGTGTTATTAGATTTAAGAGGTGCAGATGAGTCAAGTAATCTATGGTGTGAGTTTTGAACAGGACCAGAAATTAATTTCTTATCTCAATCCACTCCATGACGGAGATGAATATTTTAAGATTTTGAAGCGATAACCCTACATTTAATGACGTACTACTATTTGAGCAACCGAAGTTCAGGAAACTGGTGATTTGCCGGAATTTAATGAATAGCTATTCTCTTATAGAAATTGATTATGAAACTCCTAACAAAACTGGTACTCTTTCTAATGCTTGACATCATAGGCTTTCAACGTGGGCGTCTGAGTGAAGGTGACAGTACGATTTGGCTCGGTTCATACACGATAGATGGCGACAGCTGCTACGATCTCCCACAAGACTTTCGGAATCACTGTTTTTGAGCACGTACTCCGTGTGTACTCGGAGGGTATTTGGTGACATCGGGCATCAAACTCAGGCCTTCTGGTCTGGCGTCCGATGCTCTAACCACTAGGCTACCCACAGTCTCTATAAATCAGTTATATTTACCAAAAAAAACTATTTTTGAAAATATTTTTGTGAAGCAAGAAACTTAAAATGTATCACATTGCTTTTTAAGGGCTTTCACATCAAAAGAACAAAGATTGTCAAGCATTTTATTTGAAAAAAAAATGAGATTTTGGTGGAAAATGGCGTAACTCGCGTGGCTCAAATTTGGCTGTGGTGATGCTAATACGGAAGCACAATTTTTTGAAATAAAAGGTAACTTCCTTTGCTAAGTGCAATTTTATTTTCTACTAACATTTTTACATATTGAAAGATTATAGTTAGAACTTGAAAAAAGTATTGATTTGCTTTTATCATTACATCTTCCGCTTTAAAGTTTCTGAATAAATAAATTAATTTTTTTACAAAAAGCATTAAAAACTCTTTTAAGGTATCCAACTACCCTAAAATTGTGAATTTTGCAACAAATTGACAATTTTTTATGCTTTTCTTTTATAAGCCATCTTATTACCTTTATAAAAATACCAAGTTTATTATTTTCCGTCCACTAGAACAAAAACTACAAGTGTTTTAGTGAAAGCAGATGCCATTACATTAAGCAAGATGTTAGACTTTAAAAAGCTTTTTATTCGAAATGAGTGTTTTTTTAAAATGTTCAAACGGGGGCAGCGATTGCTCAAAAAGTTTTGAAAACAACTAACTGAAATTTTTTGCGTACGTTTTGTATAATAGTAGAAGTGTTTTTGCCTTCAGATTTATCAATCACTGTTTTATTACAAAATTTACAGTCCCTCATGTGAATATAATCACTGTTATTTTAAGAAATTTCATATAATAACCAAGGTAACGTGCTCTAGTTTTTGTAAACATTAAAATATCTCTTACCCTGAAGGTCATTTCAAAAATGAATAACATAGCAACCCATCAGAATTGAAAAACTGAAAATTTGCTCATTAACTTTTGGTACAGAATGGGCCGCGTTTATGATACTTTTTGGTAAATTTTAAGCAATTTTTTCCCATTTTAGTAATAATAATTTCTTTTTCTCTTCTTAATATTATAATATTTTTCTTAAAATATGCTAAACAAATCTAAAAACCACAAAAAACGCCCAATAACTCCATTTTTTAAAAAAAAATTGTCGCAAGCAGTCGGATACCTTAAAAATACCCAACACCAGGAAATGGCCTGAAATTTCAGAGTTTGCGCAGCGCAACAGGTAATAATTAGGATGAGAAATGCGCAAATCTAGGACACTTGTAGAGTAAGACAGCTTAACATAAATAAGTAACTTGTGTATGCATACATACATATATGAAAGAACAAAATCCTGATTTTTGCAAAGAAGAGTCATAAAGAAGAAAAGTGTATTCGTTATTTTAATTAAGTGGATTTGAAAAGTTCGATGCTGGAACCTTTTTGAGTTAATTTTTTCCTCCGTTAAGATTCCTCGAGCCTTCTTCCCAGATAGGGGAACTTCCATAAACGGATGGTGCTAGCATCAGCAAAGATTACAGACTTAGACATCGTTTTAAAAAAAGGGCCGCTAAGGATTAGACTCTCTGCCATTTTTATTTTTATTTTGTTCTCTCAAGATGAACTAAGCCATCAATACAGACTTCGAAAAATATGACTTTAAAGTTATTTTGTTATATTTTTCTGAAGATTTATGGATATTCAATACGTCAAGTATATATTTGGGTCATCTAATATAAGCTGCAAATTTTTTTACCCGATTTACTATCATTCGGAACTGCCTCTACGTCTATTTCATTTCTTTTCATAAAAGGGGAAATATTTCTTAAACTCCTTAAGAAGTCAGTTTTTTTGTCCAGAGTTTTCCAAAAAAAGGCACTTTTTTATTGCATATAACAAAGTAAAATACTAAAGATAGAATGGAAAAATTGGAGAATTTTATTTTAATCTACAATTTTAAAGTTTTTATACTATTTTTCTTTTATAATTGAGGAACCCAAAACCCCTATACTTTTGCATTTTATAAGTACAATCTGCAGGCTATGAAGAATGTTTTATATATCTTAAAAGAATTTCTCACATACTTAGGAAAAAATTTCATGTTTGTACTTCTTTTTCAATAGGTAAGGATATTTTGTATGAACATAAATATTAATATATATACAGTCGATTCACGATAATCCGAAGTTGGAGGGACCAATGAAAAACTTCGAATTATCAAAAGTTCGAACTACATTATAAAGAGGGTAGAAAAACATTCAAAAAATACACAAAGATAAATTTTTTCTAACACATTTAAATTTGAAACTATGTAATAAAACAACAATTGTGTAGATATGTATAAAATTATTTTGAAGTTTTTTTCAAAAAGTACATATATTACAAAGCATAAATAGTTTACCGAAGTTAAAAGTCCTGTTTTAAAAGAATGCATTCAATACATTCATACACAATCCTATGCATCTCTTCTTCACAATAACGGACCATCCTTTCTGAACACATGAGTAGCAAGGCCACGTGTTGAACAAAAGACATGGATGGCTGACAACAAGTGCGGTTGATCTATTGTCCACTTGAAAGAAAGCAATAAAAGTATTTTTTAGCCTGAGGAACAGGAAAACACAAAGAAGGGGTAGTAGAAAGATGGTCATCAAAGGGGCGTAAGTTCCAACCTGTTTGCTACAGGACTGTATATGATAGTGAGTGTTCGAATTGTCCAGAGTTTTATAAGATAACTTCGAATTATAGCGTGTTGTAGGTCTGACCAACCACAGATTTTACTTATAAATATTGAGTGTACCAAAATGTTTTGTTTTAGTTCGAAATATTAAGAGTTTTTCAAGGGACTGAGCATATACTTCGAATTATCGCGAGGTTCGTATTATCGAAGGTTTGAATTATCGAGAGTCGACTGTGTATGTATATGCACACCCAATTTGAAGTATGGTCTAATACTAAGTTTTACATTGCAAAAGAAACACAGATAATATCAGATTTTTTTGGATTATTTTTATATTTTTATTTCTTCTTAAGCAACAAATTTCACATTCCCTTCCGAATCCCCGTTCTTTACCGAATATTTTCAAGAATCTAAATTCCTGCCTTCAATGAAAGATTCTCGCATTCACTACCAAGAAAATCGCAGATGAAAAGTATTTCAGCACCATGGACAAACTGCATCTTAAAAACACAAGGACTAATAATCTCACAATAAAAATTAAAAATATGAGCAAATCAAAGATAGAAAAAAGAAAATATCAGGGCCCGTACTGCGTACGGGCAAACCATTTGCGGCCGGCTTTCAGTAGCCCGTGCGGTGTAAGGGCAAACCAATTGTGGCGTTAAAAATGTTTTGATATTTAAGGAGTTTTAATTTTTTATAGAGCTTATCGTCTTTATTTAAATTTAATTCCAAATGCCTCAAAAAGTCTCGAAGCAGTGTCAGACAGAAAATTGTCTCTCTTTTCATGCATATTTGTGATTGTGTTTCAGATATGTTCGTTTAATTTATTGTGTCTTAACAATTTAAAAACGTTTCATGAGTATGTGAATTTTACCTTTTAAATGTAAATGAAAACTGTTTACTATTACAATATGAGAAGCAAAATGTGGAAAAAATTTTGCATAAGAAAAATACATTGATTTAACAGAAAGAAATAGAATGATACTGTTCTATAGAAAAATAAAAGCAAAAGGAAATGTATTTCTTCAACAATTTCTTATACTGAGTATAAGTTCCAAAATAGTGCAATTTTTATAATCTAAAAAAAGGATTTCTGTAATAAAAAAAATTAAAGTAAAAAGATAAACAACTCAGAATTAATTCTGTATGCCTTAAACCAAAACAAAAGTGCAATTATAAAAAAGTTTTAGTTTAATTTAACTTAGATTTTTGAATCTTTTGAGTAACTCATCTAAACTTTTAAAAACTAATTTTTTTTAAAGTTTTAAATTTGAAAAAAAATTAAGTTGCTTGCTACATTGATTACTAAAAATTTGCTCTGATATATTTATATGCATACAGTAAAATTATTTAATAATTAAGTAGTAATGTATCTAACTATTAAATATAATAATAATATGTGTGTGTATAAATGTAATATTTTATAACTTATAACATAATAATAGTAATAATAGTACAATTTACATGTTCATCATAAAAATAATTCGCATTTTTGCATGCCCTTTTCAGTATTAATTTCATTTCTGTAAGGCACCAATTTTCATTATGATGCGGCAAATTTAGTGATTTTATAATAATCTCGATATTTCATTTAAATTAATTTATTGTGTAATGCTGAATTATAAAAGTTAAACGAGTACTAATTATTTTCAAGTATAGAGAGTAATCTGAAACAGCAGGAATGAAAAATTAATTTTGGAAGTGATTTAAGTCTGATAATTAAATAAATTTCTCATTAACGCACTATTTAAATTAATTATAGTAACAAGTATTAAAAAAGTGAAATCAATATACTTAAAATCCTTCAAATGACTACAAATCTAAGAAGGTAAATGAGCAATATTTTACCATGAGTGAGTGTGAGTTAGTGTTTTATTAAGTAACCGACTACTTGCAACAACTTTTTTTTTTAAAAAAAATGGAGATATGGGATATTTTTATTGTTTAGATTTATTTTGTACATTTTAAGAAAAATATGCCAAAATTAAGAAGAAAAAGAAATTATTTTTTCTAAAATGGGGAAAAAATTAGTAAAAATTTACAAAAAATAGCATAAATGTGCCCATTCTGTTCTAAAAGTTTATGAACAAATTTTCAATTTTTCAGTTTTGATGTGTTGCTTTGTATTCATTTTTGAATGTCTTTCAGGATAAGAGATGTGTTAATTTTACAAAAACTAGACACTTTATCTTAGTTATTATACGAAATTGCTTAAAAGGCAGTGACTATTATTCACATAAGGGACTGTAAATTTTCTAATAAAACAATGATTGATAAATCTGAAGGTTAAACGCTCCTATTTTTAAGCAGAACATACACAAAAATTTAGTTTAATTATTTTCAAAATTCTTGAGCAATCGCTGTCCCGTTTGAGCATTTAAAAAAACACATTTCGAGTAAAACGCATTTTAATGTATGACATCTTGCTTAACGTAGTGCCATCTGCTTTTACTGAAACACTGTTAGTTTTTGTTCTGTGGAACGGAAAATAATAAACTTAGTATTTTTATAAGGCTAATAATAAGGCTTCTGAAATAAAATCATAAAAAGAATTTGTCAATTCTTGGCAAAATTAACAATTTTAGGGTGGTTGAATACCTTCAAATCCCACTATAAAGTAGCAGGAGAGCTTTTGGCAGAATGTCCAAGGAACCACGCTCACCCGAAAAGGGCTTAGAGCAGTGATTCCCAA
>BMAO01003482.1:0-24256 GCA_019973975.1 Trichonephila clavata
TAGATAATTATTTCCATTTTAAACTATTAGACGCACAGTCTTTATATTTGATAAAGAGATTTCTTTCATAGAGTAGAGATCAGCTATAAGAAGGTTTTGTGAAAACAGCCTCTAAGTGGCGTTGCAGGGGAATAAGTGGCGTAAGAGATAAATATTTCGTTTTTAAACTATTTGACCTCCCTGCTTGAAAATTGGTAGAATGTTTCTTTCATGGATAAATATCCGCTACAAAACGGGTTTGGAGAAAATGACCCCAAGGGGTTGCGGGGGTTAAGGGCAGATATAAATAATTATTCTTTTTTTAAACTATTAGACTCACAGTCTTGAAATTTGGTTAGCAATTCCTCTCATAGGATAGAAATACACGCAAAATGTGTTTTGTGAAAATCGACCCCTAGGTGGTGTTGCGGGGTTCAAGGGCGTTATTGATAATTTTTTTGCATTTTAATTAATTGACGCACAGTCTTCACATTTTGCTAAGCAGATTCCTTCATAGAGTGCAATTCCCCTACAAAATGGTTTTGTGAAAACAGACCCAGAAGTGGCGTTGCGGGGCTCAAGTGGCGTTATAGACAATTATCCCCATTTTTAAACTGTTAGACGTACAGTCTGAAATTGATAAGCAGATTCCTTTCGTAAAGTAGAGAACCGCTACAAAATGGTTTCGCGAATATCAACTACCAAGTTTAATTTCGGGAGATTAAGAGGCGTAAACGATAAATATTTCCATTTTTAAACTACTTGATCATCCTGCTTGAAAATTGGTAGGCATGTTCCTTTCATGAAATAGAGTTCCTCTAACAAAGAGTAAAAGAAAATTGACCCTAAAGATGTTTGCGAGGGGTCAAGAGGAGTTACAGAAAAAAATTCCTGTTTTTAATTGTTAGACCCATATACTTGAAATTTGTTAAGCATGTTTCTTTTGTTGAATAGGGATCCACTAAGAATAAATTTTAAGCAAATCAAGTTCTGGGGGGTTGCAGGGGTTACTGGGACGTATTGACAAAAAAAATTACTTTTTCGAGTACAAGGACTATAATAATGAAATTTGGTTTGCATTTTTCTTTTGTTGAATTGAAATCTGCTAAGAGCGGTAATTTTGGAAAACGGCTCTCAACGGGATTACGGGATATTGATAGTAAAACTTTTGTTTTTTCTGTTAAATTTAGACTTGAAATTTGGCTTGCATGTTCAATTTACGGAGTAGAGATCCACCGAAAATGGTTTTGCGGGAATCCACTTGTTTTTGAGTTACGAAAGAGCAAACATCATTCTATGCTTCAATTTTAGAGATTTTTAGAAAATACCAATTAGATGAGTTCTGCCCTTTTTTTTTATCAACAGGTGACAGTTACAGGTATAAGTATATTTTTCAATTCAATCGAATTCTTAATGCTAGGACTTAGATATCAATAATTTATACATATATATAAGCAGTAAAAATTTATAAAACATCATGAAATACCCAGCGAAGCGGCGGTAACAGCTAGTTCAATATAAATGTCCATTTTATTTCTTTAATTTAGCATCAAATTAGAACAATGAAATAGATAATAACCAAAGGAAACTATTATTTGAAGTTATAGTCTGATAAAGAAAAACCTGAGCTATCTGTAGAGTGTCCAAACTTTCATATCCCGCGCACCTTGAGGAAAGGCCCAATTAGACTTACTGTAGAGCTTTTCCCATTACCTTACATAAAATGCTTTAAATTGCTTTTGGGGGAAATCGTAATGCGAACGGGTAACGAAAATGCTGTTTGTATTAGATTCCTTGCTACGAAATGATGCTTGTAGCCTATTGGAAACATAAAAATGTACTTAACACCACCAAAATAAGTTTCTTGTAATATTCGAGTGCCGATAGGTTTGTGAAGTCTGAGAGAATATGGCCAAAAATATATAAATAGGGTTTTCAGTTTCTATTCGTTTGTAGATATGTATATATATATATATAGAAACATGGTAGAGTAGAGAGATTCTACTCATTTATTTATCATGTGTTGAGACAATCTATTTCAAGTTGTTGAATTTAGGATGCATCATTGGTTGCAGAATATTTTTATTCTTTTCTAAGACGTTTTTTTATGACTCAACAAATGCACAACTAACTGCGAGATTAACACAGTCACAATGCAGTTACAAAAGCAGCAGTGACGTTTCACATTACGAAGTAAGAGTTTTGGCTATTTATATGAAGCGGCAAAGGGATATTTCGGAATCTCGTGATTTCCGTGGACAGAGTCTATAATTAGTGGAAAGATATCGTCTGATAGATTCTGATGTAAATTTCTTTTAAAAATGCAAGCTGTTAATTTTCAAATATACGATTACTATTAAATAACCGTCAAGTGGGCAATCAATAATTATTTACGCGCGAGTCCTGAACGCCAGGACCATTAAACACTAAAAAGTTATTCAGAATGAAATTAAAGAGAATTATTACATATATATACACTCTTTTGCAACAAAAAAAATCGAAGCACCAAGAAGGAGTTGTCCGATTGTGATGAAATTCCGCAGAAAAGACATCTTGGTTGAACAGACAATTGATAAAATTTTCAAGGTCAATTAACATGAATTGCGGTCGTAGTACGCATTTATGACGAGCAACTAGCAAAGTATAAAACCAGTAATAGAGGTGGAAAATTTATATTTTTTTGTTTTCACCGTTGTGATTCTCTAGGGAAAAAATGAATGATGCCGTTACGATGTTTTCGAAGACCTTATGGACAACCGAATAACTTCGAACGTGGTCACCTTGTGGGAATGCGTGAAGCTAAGATACCGAGATACTGGTCATACCGAGAAATAGGCCGACCCTGTAAGATTCAAACACAGCTGGGCAAAGGTGCTGGTAGCAATGGTTGCTGCGAAGAACTTATCAACGAAATGATGGCTCTGGAAGGCCAAGATGCTCAAATGCGAGGTAATATCGGATGATTGTTCAACAGGCTTGAACTGCTCCAACGGTATCATTGTGTACTATTCAACGTATTATAACCTCTTCACTACCCTCGTGGTACCTTTCACCATTTCTCGGCGCTTGGCTGATCGGTGTTACACAGCTGCCTCTAAAACTTCCGTCTTTGACCACATAACAACAGCAGAACCGTCTGCAGTAATGTCGCCAGACAATCCTCATGGTTGCCTTCAGACTGGCATCACAATGTTCAGTGATGAATCCTTCTTTACTTTTGGAAGAAGATGATCCTTGTATTCGTGTCTGGACGGCCGGGGCTAGCGGTCTCAATCAGATTTTATTTTCAAAAGTGTGCAGACATAACCCCTGATGTGACGGTGTAGGGTGCTATCTCATACGGCAGTAGGTCATCTCTAGTCATCCTCCATACATCTTTAACAGCTTAATGACAGGTTGATACCATCCTACGGCTGGTTGTATTACCCTCAATGGCACGTCATCCGTTGGCCAGTTTCCAAGAAGATAATACCAGGCCCCATACCACTCGCATATCTCTATACTGTGTTCGTGCCGTTAATGTTCTTCCTTATTTAGCAAGGTCCCCAGACGTTTCACCAATCGAACATTTCTGTTACATGGTAGGGTGCCAGATGTGGAGCAATTACTAGTAAACTTTCACCGTTTACCGAGGTGCATATAAGCACGTATCGCCACCAAGGGTGGTTCTACCAACCACTGATTTGAACATTCAAGCTGTAATCGTGAGCCGTGGATAGACTCTATGGCCTTGACTTTTTTTTATCATTATCTTTGTTTTACCTGTACACATAATTAATTCTATTAAAAACAACTACTTCCTTCATGGGGCTTCGATTTGTTTTCATAAGAGTGTGTATACTGGTGTGCAAAAATTAATGACGAAATCGAAAAATTAGCATATCAGTAGTACAAAGAGGCAGATAGAACTAAAACAGACCAATCAGAAGATCAATTAGAGGTATGGTGCAGTTGCAAAAATGCAGCTTAACGGAACGAAGGAGTATCGAAGTGGAAAAAAAAACACGCCACGTCGGTGGTGTGCTCAGAATTTCTGGAAAAGAGATTGCACGGCGTATATCAGCTTAAACGATGTTGATTTGATGCCTAAAGTTTGAAATTTCGATGAATCAATTTATTAGGAGACATTTGGATAATTTCATCCATTGGTGAATCACTGGGAAGAGAGAAAAAGTTCAGGAGCTGAGTTCAGGATTGCTCACAGAATCGTTTCACGACTTTGAAGAGAATTTAAAACTACAGGGATAGGTGTCCTAATGGTTTATTACTGATTTTCCATAAGAAATCACGCCAGTTGACAACCAGTATGTTGCCTTACATGTCAGAAGGAATGAACGGGTGAAATCGCTGGACACAAGGCACTGGTGATTGGATGATCGATATCGCGTTTTAAGGTGACCAGGAGGCGACGCAGCACTGAGGTGGTCTTTTTTCATGACGTCATGAACGGTGTGTACATTTAATGCATACTCATCGGAGTAGGCTTTTTCTGTGGTACCGGTAACACCAGAGTTAGACGGAAAATAAATGGGGCTGAGTACTTTTTACAGATGACAACAAATTTAGTCTCCGTAGCTATTCTGGATGCATACCAGTGACGTAACGTACACCCCCGAAACCCCAGCGTTGCCGGAGTCCCACAAATCCATTTTTATGTTATGGTTTTGCAATATTTTGTGAGATACGGCTTGGGGCCTAAACTCTGACTTTGCAAGGGTGGGGTGGGAGGCTGATATTCCCCGTTACGCCACCGTTGCGTAAACATCTGAAGATAGTTGAGAACACACAATAACCCTACCAGTCTAATCGAAAGTAGCCTGTTTGGAAGTCTCGGTGTTCTCGTTTGGGGAGGCATCATGTTGGGCTGCCTTACTAATCTTCTCACCTTAGAAGAAAGTTCAGTCACTGGGACCCACTATTGTAAGGTGGTACTCCTTCCGTATATGCGTCTTCTTAGAGGCGTTATAGGTGAGCAGTTCCGTTTCATGGAGAACAGTGTACCAGCTCATCGAATAGTAGCTGTCGAAGAGCTGTTGGACAGTGAGGATTGGCAGGCAAAGATTCCGGACCTAAATTCTGTTAACCATGTATGGGACTTTCTAGGAAGGCTGCACTAACTTACCGCCAGTAGTGATTCCAAAGCTTCGATTAATGGTACAAGACGAAGGGCAGCAATTCCTCTACTACTCTATGATAATTTCACACTCAGCATGGTTAGGTGATGTGAAACCTGCAAAGGAATAAAGGAAGATCTTATCTGCTACTAAAAGCTGGACATTTCGGTGGGACACCTGTCATGTGGATTTTTCGGACTTCAGTAGCAATGTACCTCATGCATCTTTTTCAATAAAACTCCCTTTTATCCATTTTAAACTTTTGATTTCTTTTTTTTAGTTAGGTTTGCTTAAATTTCTCATGCTCTTATGTCTTGAGGATTTTTTGGTTTCATTTGAGTTGATTTGGAAAATTTTTGCTAATTGAAAAACCTATTTTGTTCTTAATTTTTGTACTCTATTGAGATATGGTACTCTTAGTATCACCTTCAGCATATTTTCTCCGGTAAAGTATTTTCAAGTATCGGGTTAATACTTTTGGTTATATCTGTTGTGTTGTTGTAGTGATTTGAGTAACACCGTTAATTGACTCGCCATTTCCAGTTGTTCGATCATGATCCCACTCACTCAATTAATGTTTTAAAAACATTCTCTACTTTCCATATTCGACAAAAATGAAAACTTTTAGTTTTATTTTCCAAGAAAAGGATAAAAAAATATTTCCACTGAAATTTCATTGCTTAGAATTAGTAATAAGTAAATATTGCTTGTCGTTCTTGTTACACAGATGCCATCTTACCTATTTTTTTCTTTATAACTTTTTATTATATATTAGTTGAGAAACAAAGAAAGGCATTTGGACTTCACACAATTGTAAAAAAATAGAACAACATTGACTCGGATATGGCTTAAATTCTTCTATGTTGTATAATGCTGAGCTTTATGAGCATGAATATGCTCAAACTGTACAAAAAAAGCTACAAGCATTCTTTTTTAAAACAATCAATGTTTTTTTATTTATAATTTACATTTTATACTAATATTGAGAATAAAACGTGGTCATGGTAGCCAATTGGCCTAGATAGAGAGTGAGTGAATGTTAACGTCGCGTCGCACTGTTTTGCTACACGAGGGCTTTTGGCGACGGACCTCGTTATTTTGAACCATGGTCAAGTGACCAGGACGACACCTGAACTGGCCCTTCTCTCCTAACTACCACACCACATCAACGGGGGACGTTTGAGCTCTTGACAGATTTAACATGCATCGTTTACCTACAAGGCGGGTCTTTATTGGTACTGAGCACGAACTCATGACACGCCAGCCATGATCCGACACCTTGACCACTTGGCTGCCGCGGTGCCTAGGTCACAAAACCGTTGCTGAATTTGATTCTGCCGAATAATAGTATCGAGTCTAGGTGCCAATAAAGACTCACCCCATAGAGGAGTTCAAAATTCTCAAATTGGCACTGTGTGAAAGTTTGAACAGGGATGCCGACTCATGTGTCGTTTTCGTCATTTGACCGAGGTTCGAAAATACTGACTGTCACCAATAGCTCTCTTCTTGCTTCGAAATACAACATTAATAAAAAGACAGTCTAAAAGTAACAAATTATGAGAATTAAAACAATTTTAAAATTTGATGAGCAAAATGAATTTTTAAATTATAAATTTTTTATAAGCTGATGATAAAATTGAGATATTTAAATACCTTAATACCTCTAACAATGGGCCTACTCTTGGTATTATTCGTGGCCGCGGTGGCCAAGTGGTCTAGGCATCGGATCATGGCTAGCGTGTCATGAGTTCGATCCCAGTACCACTAAAGATCCGCCGTGTTGGGGAGCGATGCACGTTAAATCTGTCGAGAGCTCAAACGTCCTCCCGTTGGTGTGGTGTGGTAGTTAGAAGAGGGGGTGCCAGCTCAGGTGTCGTCCGCGTCACTTGACCATGGTTCAAAATTACGCGGACCGTCGCCAAAAGCCCTCGTGTTGCTAATCAATGCGACGTTAATATTCACTCACTCACTCACTTGGTATTATTCTGTACTTAGTTTCAGGAAAAATTATACTTCAAAATTCGTTGGCGGATGATTGCAGCATTTATTGAAAAGAACAACAGAATGTGAAATTAAAAAGCCAACCTGTAAGATACGATTTTTTTTTGCAATCGCCAAATAAAATCCTAAATTTGTTATTAAATTTTGAACATCTTAACAGTAGTTAGAGTCTCAATAAATATATTGAAAAAGCAAAGATTAGGAATAAATTTAATTCCATTTCCAAAGAACTGTTTTCTTTGTAGAATGAAGAACCAAATTATTGAATGAGTTTTATTTTATTTTTAAGTCAATTCTAATGTATCTTTTGTCTTCAATTTCAGTTTTTCTGTTTTATGATAAAATTAATTAAATTCCAAAACACAGCCTTGGAACTTTGGGCCGTGTAAACAATAAAATATGTTTTTGTTTCATAAAATTACTATTCAATTTTGTGTATTTATTTCAAATGTATATTATTCATTTTTCTAATTTATAGTTTTTCTATCGAATTTCATAACTATTTAATTAAAAAAAAAATGTTTGCTATACTTGAAATTCGAACGCATAAATACAACTTGTTAGAAAATTGAAGATTTTGTTTGGTGGAAGGAAAATTAATTTCATCCCCCCATAGCATACAAAATATGAAATAAAATTAAAATACAAAATTAAAAATAACAGTAATAGCAATTCCGAGAGTGAGTGAGCGCCATGCAAAGGATTAAAGCTTCCTGTATCCCTGAATAAGTCCTGAAAAAATTTTTTTTACAATCATAACAAAGTTGAGGTTTTGATTTGATTTATCATTAATTTGAGTGATTTCAAATTATTTGATCTGCTAATAAAAGTAAAGACCATGTACGTTAAAAAAGAATAGAATTTAAATTAAAATAAAACTTAAAAAAACATTGAAAGTGAGAATTTTATTAACGTGGCGTAGTTGGTTTGTTGCTGGCCTTCTGCACCCAAAGTTGGGGGCTCGACCCCGGCCCATGTCAGTGGATTTTCATGATGCAGAAAATCGACAACGCCCATGTCGTATGATTATGCGGCATGTAAAAAATCTCTTGAAGTGGCCGTCTGGCTTGGGTGCTCTCGGCAAAATTAAGTTCCTGAGTTCAATTTTGCATTGTCAGAGCTCAGGTGCTTCCACCTTGGGAGGAACTGGGTGTCAAAATTACTTGCGGCACTTGGTATCGCCTATACGGTGCCGCACTAAAAAGTGATATCAGCTCCGGGGGAATGAACTAGGTCTGCAAAGGTAAAAAGTACCAATACGCAGCCCCATTAGAAAAAAACAACAACCATAAATATGAAGGCTTTTCGCGAAGGAACCCGTTACTCTCAGCTTCAGTCAAGAGACAAGAAAGACACCTTGTGACGGGTTTTATCCGCGAAACTTCTACAAAACCTCTTGGAGAAACTATTGAAGTGAAAACTTCTTTAGCGGCGTTGAGAACTTTTTGGTAGGGGAAAATCTTATGGGTTCGCGTCACCGACATGCTCTGACGGGCGCACGCGCAGTGTGCTGTTCGCCTTAGACACTTTTTGGATGGGTGAAATCTCGTGCGTTTTCGTCATCGAAATGCTTATACCAGTATATCTGTAGCTATACAGCTGACGTATAGTACTATGTATATCTTATAAGTGAAGTTGAATGAATTTAGTGAAAAGTTCAATGTGTATATACTGTGCATTGCTCGTTGCGATTCCGAGAATGGGCAATATATGTTTATGGTTGCCGTTTATATTTCGCCTGGGAAAGCTATGAGACAGATACAACAATTTTTATTCGAAAATTTTATAATTTATACAAAAAAAGGTTCTGAAATACTCGAAAAAAAGATTTGGCGTAAATTATGATACTGTACAGAGGATTTTAAATGGGGACTTTAATATTAACTTTGCAGATGATAAAAATCTACCTCTAATTGAACTTTTAAATGAAACACTTAACTTAAATATGTCCAATGATCGAAAACTCAGTACTACAAAATATAAAATGACGATCGATGCGGTTTTTTTCGCGATACTTAGATAAATTTGAATCAAACATTTTCCTTTCTTTCTTTAGTTACCATAAGCCTTCTGTATATTTTTTAGAACAAACTGATATAATTGAAAGTACAAAAAGACCAAGTATATTGTTGAAATTAATGATGATAATGACACAAACAATTAAAATAATGTTAAAAATCAAGTACATTGAAATTTAAGTAAATACAAATACTATCCATAAATAATATGATTGTATATTAATTGTTATTTCAATTGAATTGTATTTATATTTTGTCATGACCTGTACAACTCGTGATATATTTGAATAATAAAAATCCATATAAACATGTATATAATTGTTGCTTGGAGTGTCAATAGATGTGAAAACCAGATTGATGTTGATAATTTTAATTCGAACATTATGAAATTTCAAATTTTAATACTAAAAGTTCTAAGTTTTCACTTCTATCGGCAGTCTTTATAACTGCCAATTTGTTTGTGTTTTTTTTTTGTGTGATTTTAGTTCAAAAATAGCATTCCGAAAGGATGACTTGATATAATGATAATGTAAATGCCACTTAAACCTTGGCATTGGGATGTATGAGATTAATCAAGAAATCACTGAAAAGTAGAAAGTGATTTGTGTCTAGAAAGTCGTGCGAGCAGAAATTAGCATTCATCTTAGCATCCACCCAGAGTAGTGGTAGGAAAATAGAAGTGGATTTGCATCAAGCTGTCATTGTTTGAGAAGGACTTGTCTAAGGAACTAAGAGCAACTCAAAAAACAAGTCTTTTTGAATAATTTTATAAGTTAGAATAATAACTTGGGTTTAAGACTGCTCAAAAGTTAAGGAATAAGTTGTAAATTGTTTATAAAGTGTTAGATATAAAATAAAAGTAAATATTTTTAAAATTTATGTTTGCCTCTTTTCTAAGCCCTCCCACACCTGCCACTTCCGGATTGCGACAACCTGAGCTGGCACCCTCTCTCCAAACCACCACACCACACTAATGGGTGGATATTAACAGCTTCCTCTATACTATGGATCATCAGCGGCATCAGGAGCCCGATTCACTTCATTCACGAGTTCGTGACCCTAGCCGCTAAGCTACCGAGGATACATAAAAAGACAAAGTTCTTCTTGCAAGCATAATATACTGATCTTCCAGTTATATTGCTTAGCATCTCCTGAAAACTTTCCAGGTGAAATATATAAAAAAATTCCATCAATATTAAAGCAGATTCTTAAATATAACAAAGTGCGCGATTTAAAAAATATGTACTCCAATCATAACCATACGTGAATGCATAATGGACTTCTAAAATATAATTTTTATACAGTAGAACGTTGTTTATCCGAATCAATTGGGACCGGGAACCATTCGGATACGCGATTGTTCGGATAACCAAAACCGAATGTGATCCGTGTAGTATATGAAACCGGACACTATACGAATATTAAAAATCATCACAGGCAGGAAACGTGCTTATGGTTGTTCGTACCACTCCATAGCTGTTTCTAACGTAGAAACGCGTCAGCATTTGATGCACCCTTGCTACTTTGGTTGTTGTTGTCTTCATCTTCATCCGTTTCATCGTCGACAAGGTCGGATTCTTCTTGCAGGGAAGTCACAATCTCTTCATCATTTAGAGAATCCATTGCCTTCTGTATCGCATGCCACACACATCCTGGTTTTTACATTAACAAAATGCACGTATACACGCCCTCACTTGGAAACAAACTGATCTAATATTCTGCGCAGATGTCTACTAAATCACACAACTGAAATTCCCCAAATGTCCCTCACTTTGGGTTTTCCCGTCTCTTTTTGCCCTCATGGCTAAACAACTGTTGAGCATTACAGTGTTGGAAAACGTATCCGTACTTTGGTCCTGATGTTTGACGCTCCGGATAATAAACGTTCGGATAAACGACGTTCTACTGTATATATAATACCTTTTAAGCCCCTAAATAGTAATAAATAAAGGATGGATTAAGCATACAGATTTTCATTTGAATTCTCAAGAAATCCTTATTGAGGAAGCAGCCATGAATAGTACGAGGGATCTTAACGAATTTTCTCGTAATTTATATTTTAAGTTAAAATGTAATGCGAAAATGTAAAGTAAAATTCCACTTTTATCGTTCAGATATTTCGCCCCCTCAAAGGAATAGAATTGTATATTTTAATGTTTTAAAACAGACATATTTACATTAAGCTCCACAAATGCTAGTGAATACGCACAACTTTTAATAAAAGAACCTGACTTGACACACGAAGAAACGCTCGCAAGTGATCGTGAACCTACTTCTCTAGTTCACTCCACTTTAGGGACTATTTCTAAAGAAAGAAAGAATTTAAAGCAAGAGAACGTGTGCTGTTGCTGTTGTTGTTGTCGTGTCCTTCCCGAAGGGAAGGAATGAAAGTTGCCAGAGCCTGATAGACTGGTTAGACTTCTTATCTATAGATGGCGACACCACCTATCTCCACGTCCACAATTTAGGCATGGAGCTGAAGGGGAGGGAAACATTCTCCAGTCCCCTGCACTCGTGGTTTCTGCTGCGACCGCCCACAAGACTTTCGGACCCACTGATTTAACGAGCACGTACTCCGTGTGTACTCGGTGGTATTTGGTGGCATCGGGCATCTAACCCAGGCCCTCCGGTCTGGAGCCCGATACTCTAACCACTAGGCTACCCACGGCCCTGACGTGTATTCTTAAATATAATCAATAGATTTTATAACTTTTCTTCCAAAAAATTATAAAATCTATTGTAGCGTCGACTCATTAGACGAACACTTCTAAACAATGCTTGTTACCTTTGTTGTACAGGGTGAGCGGAATATCTAGATGGGACATTGTAATATTCCAAAAGAGAAATACTATTCTTTTCTCATACCTGGGGCAAAATAGGTGTCTCGCTGATTTTTAAGACGATTTATTAAGATTTTCCCCTCTCCAAACCTCAGATAACGTTCGAGCACCACGATCTATAGAAAGGACATTCCTGTGAACAGTATCCATTGCATGATCTCCCTCGCACATGTGAGCCACGAACTATTTGAATGAAAAGTAATGTCAGCCTATTGTGAAAAAAACATACACTGGAAGGTATCCTCAGTGTTAAAGTGTCAGGATGATTTATAGAACCTCTAAATGGTACATGAGGTACGGTGACAGAGCTGTTTTCAGATATGCCAGCCTATTGTCTCCAAGCACCATTGGTATAGGAACTAAGGCGAGGAAGGTCATGCGCAGATACGCTAGGTTCTCCAATCAGAGATGATTGGGGGCGTGAAAGAGGCCCACTCAAGGAGGTTTAAAGGGTCGGCTCTTAAGTTAACGAAGATCTCATTCATTCTTCTGTATCAGTTTTTTTCTTTTTCGAAGACGTGCGATAGAGGTAGTAGGGGCAGCTGCACCTCAAGGACCAAGAGATAGGAATTGCCATAACCTCTTAAGGACGGGTGAGTGAGTGAATATTAACGTCGCACTGTTTTAGCTATACGAGGGTTTTTTGGCGACGGACCTCGTCATTATGAACCATGGTCAAGTGACGAGGACGACACCTGAGCTGGCACCCCCTCTCCTAACTACCACACCACACCAACGGGAGAACGTTTGAGCTCTCGACAGATTAAAAATGCATTGCTCTCCTACACGGCGGATCTTCAGTAGTATTGGGCTTGAACTCATGACATGCCTGCCATGATCCGATACCTTGACCACTTGGTTACCACGGTCACATTTAAGACGGAGAGACGTAGTCTGCGAAGCAGCCGCTCGAGTGATCTTGGACGATAACAGCAAAAGGGGTTGCGTGGACAACTACACCCGTGAGCCAGCGAACAACTACTTTCTCCTGCAAAAGGCTGTGAGGAGTAAAATTTTCTTAATGAATTTTATGTTTTGTTTAATTTACTTGGATAAAAAGGTGCGTGGGCCCTCTAGCTACCAAGTAATGAAGCAATTTTTATTGCTCACCCGACATTGCACTATCTATACGAAAAAGATGTTCAATGGTGTATAGATGAGTAGAAAAATGAAGAAGTTCTTATATTAAGTACTGCACACAAAGAGAATTAATTTTAGTCATTTGAGTAATTTTTTTAAAAAGCAAATCAGACCATTTAAAACTTTTTTTAAAATTACTGCAATGAAAGGACATACACACTAATTAATTATAAGAAGAAAAAAAGATCACATATTATTAAATTCTTTGGAATTTAATTAAAGAAAAGACCTACTGAAATTACAGTGCACAATAAAGAAGACAGAATTTAGCTAGGATTAGACTAGTTTGATAACAGAGAGAATTGATTATGAAATATAGCAATGTTACATCATACCACTCATTCCTCATTAATAAGTAATAATTATTTTTAATTTTTATGTGGTTAAAAATAATTGATTTGAGTCTAAAATCATTTAATTAAAATTGCTTTTTCCATTTTATTTTTCAAAAATTGCGGCAGCATCAAACTGTGAAACAATTATTTTTCCCCTAGTCTCACTACCATACAATATCTTTTCTCTATAGGTAGACTTCGATAGAAAATAGTTTTTTTTCTCCATGAACCCGCGATCTACCCTATTAATAGACTTGTAAAGTACTGATTCATTTTTAAGGTATTATAGTCTCGAATAACACCATTATTAAATCTAAAGTATCCTGAAAGAGACTTTTCTCGTTTTGTTCTAGAAAAATCATTTTCAAAGGTACATAACTAACTTTACCAAATATTTTTTTCGATCATTATCTGGATCAAAAGTCCCGAAATTTTTTTTGTCTTATAGACCCTTTGCCATGTTTTTCAGTTGGAGGTAGACCCCCTACTTACATAATAATGAATTTTTGCAAATTTATCAACTTAAATCTCTTTTTGATATTTGGTATAGAGATACTTACTTTAAGACTTTTAAATTTCTAGCTGCAGTAAAGTGTAGTGTTGAAAAATTTGGAAACATATCTTAATTAGTCAAATTATAATTTAACTTATACGTAAAATAACTGAGCAACAAACAAATTATTTTAATGGAAGGGACGAACCGATGTTCCAGTAACAAATTTTCAACATTTGGCATCAATTTTGTCAGATTTACCTAAAAATCTCCTCTCTTAATAGTGTCCAGTATCCGTTTTTTTTTATTTTGGTGTTTGGTAACCAGATGAAACTCCTTCTCACTAGGAAGAATAATTAAGATATTCCTTAATTCAGTATAAATAACAGGGATGCCAGCATTTTAAAACCAAAACTGCTGAGATTCATTTTAAAACTTTTCTTCAAGAACTTCGACATTGTCTATTTCTATCAGTTCCCCTTGTAACCTAATATTCTTTTTTCGATGTGACCATATGAATTCATAGCCAACTGTGGTATCACTATAGTCAAAGTATTCTCAAATCGAGTATCAAAAATCTGAATAAAGGGCAGTTAAGTGTTTAACGTAGGTTGAAATGCCGTTTACCTGGCAGATTATCTGTTATAGATTGAGAAACTAAGAAAATTTGCGACACCCAATATTATACACCTTTAGCTTATTTCTGGCAAGAAACAATAAAATGGTAATTTGTTGCTTAAATAAAATTTATGCTGTTGCCTTGGAACTGCCAATTAACCTCATTAAGTTCAGTAAATATGTTTGTTAAATAAGTGAATCTATTTTCCACTGGATTAAATTTTCTTTTATAATTAAAATCATAATCTGATTTAATGAGAACCACTATTGTTGACCCTCTTTTACACCACATGGACCACACCTCAATACACTTCATTATTTTCCGCTGACGTGGATCCCTTGAATGTCGTCATAGACCCCTGGGGGTCCATATAAATCACTTCGGGAATTTCTGATCAAGATAAAGAAATTTTGTGATCTAACTGGGGAGAAATAGTTAAATGTTCTTCGCAAATTAAATAATTAATTCATAGAAAACTAAAGGAATATTGAAACTTTAAAAAATATATATCTGGGGTGCTTGAAGCACTGTAAATTGCATTAAAGGTGAAATTTCTAACAAATGTCTATAACCTCATGACCTCGTAGATTTGACGACTAAGCTTAGACTGAAATGGAATTGGATTTCATACTTTTATAATTTTCTTCGTAAATACAGTAAATAATTACTCATGCCTTTCTCAATTTAAGATTGATATATACAAAATAAACAGCTACGTTTTATCTGATACAATGAAGCAGCATTATACTGTATTTTTTTTCTTTGAATTTCTAAATACGTACACTTTTAACTAATTTAAATCATAGCTCTGCCAGCAATGACATAACATATATAAAAAATTTACATTCTAAAATGCAACCAAATCTCAGAAAACCTTGATAAAAAATAATATTAAATTGTCTTTTATTGTATATTAGAAGTCTTTTTCATAAAGAAAATAAGTTCGGTTTAGTATTCTAAAATTTAATACAGAATACTAAAAAACAAGTTTTTCTAAATCAAAAAAAGAGCTTTGGATTCAAGAACTGATCCTATTACTCTGAATTAGGAGTCTTCATTCCTTAACGCTCGAAAGACACATCAATTAATTAAAAAAGATCCGCTAGCCAAACGACTGTCGAATAAATAATGTTGTCAGTAAATTTATATAAGAAAGGGAGGTTTATTTTATAAGACTACAACTGATTCTAAGGGAAGAGATGGTGTTACAGATTTAAATATATAAGTATCAGTTAAATGGAAGTCGAATTAAAATACTTTGCGTGTTAAAGAGATAATTCTTTCTTCTGAAAATTTCTGAGATTGTATGCATACTCAGTTTTTTTTATATTTAAAATTATTTAAGAAGTAATATGAAATTTTTTAAAAAATTTTTCATTTTAAGAAAATTTAATTTTAGATATCTCAAGTTTAAAAAATAATAAAATGTTTTAAACATCGAGAATGACAGAAAAAAATGTCGTTTTTTATGGCAAAAAGCAGACATGTTAATTTTCCCTGAAATTGCCTCAGAATCAAGTGAAGGACCACTAAAATGCTTTCAGTGAGCCATTCGTAGCCCATGGGGTGAAGACCCCCTACTATAAATAAAACACTCGGTAAAATCAGAGAGTCCAAACAGTATAGAGTAAACTGAGAAAAATGTAACAGTTTATTTCTTATAAAATTTTTTTTTTTACTTGTACACGATCTTCTTCGTCTAGACTAGATAAAATGTTTTCTATATAATGTACCTAATTTATAAAATTTTTTTTTCTGTGTCAATTTAATATTAATGTACATGATTAAAAATCTAGAAATCTTCCATGTTTAAAATTTCATTACAATCTAAAATAAACTTCCACGGTCAAAGACTGAATGAAATCTTTGCTTTGTGTAAAAATATTGTATTTAAAAAAATCCATAATTTATCTGATGTATCAGAGTAAAGTGTGTTTTCTTACTATTCTTCAATCAATGACCTTGAATTTTTTTTCTTTTCTTAGCTTTGAGAGCTCTTAAAAGAGGATTTATAATTACGTCAGATTTTGCAAATTTAAAAAAATAGAAAAAACTACCTCTTTGGAAAGCAGACGATCTAATATTAAATTTGTTAAATCCGATTCAGTGAGTATTAAATACACGATTTTTCAAAATCATTCTGTTCCGAGATGGAAGAATGTACCTTCTTTGCGAAAAAAAAATATCGAAAGTATTTCTTTTGGAAAAGCTGACTTTTCCTCTATTTTATTTGAGGTAGTTTTCTTTAAGTATAATTTCCCTTTATTGCAATTCTCTCCTCCTTCTTGCAAAGCATCGATTAGTCAGCACTGGTGACAAAATTTTCGCATCTTTTTAAACAGTTTTTTGAAAAACTCTTAGACAATTCCATTCCTTATTTTTTTCTTTCTGTTTTTCGTTTTTTTTTTTAAGTAGAGGAATGGCTTTGATCGTTGGACAAATCCTGGTTGAATTTTTTTTATAATTAAATTCTCTTTCTCTTTGCATTTAAAAAAAAAAAAAAGCTGAAGATAATTGAAGAGGAAGAAAAAAATGCGTTGTGTTTTAAATTAAAAATAAGGCAGGAAAGAAGAATAAATATTGGAATATTCTTTGAAATATAAGCCCAACGAAGCTTAAAATTATTATTTTAGCTGATTAAAACAATTATATAGGGCTTCTTCTGGAGCATGTGTTATTGCCATGTACAAAAGTCCCCCCCCCTTTTATTAAGATCTTAGTGCAGTTATTTTTATATTTCTTTTCATTTGATTGAACTAGTTATTATAAGCAAAAGGTCAGAAAGTATGTAATCATAATTATATAATGCAGAAACGAATTTAATTTTCTTAGGATAAACATATTATCCTAAACGACGAATAAAACATGAATCGTTTTTAGTAATTGTTTAAAGTATTTCTAACATCAAATTTAATACACCACTTATTCTAGGTATATATATATTTATTAAAAATTAAAGGAAAATTGTACTGCATATAAGCATTTTTTTAAAAAAAATTTAGTTAATAAAAAATTCCACTCAACTTTTTTTAGCTGCTTATGATATGCTTATATTTGTTTATTCAGTTTAATTGTTGTTTGCTCATTTGTGTCTTTTATTTACCTGAAAGGTGTATCTTCATTGTTTGTGATGAAAATGGCTGTTCATTCTGAAAAACTGATATTAAAATTAATAAAAGTTTGATTACGATGATGGCAAACATTTTGATGCACCAGAGTATAAAAATACTTTATTGAATAAATAGTAAGCGCAGTAATAAAAAAAAATAGTAAATAGATGAAGGAAACTAATAAGCAAATTTAATCGTATTTTTTGTTTTACAGTAGAAACGGCTTTAATAAAATGAAGAGAAAGTTTTTTAGAATAGTCGAAGAGTTTTCGACACCCTTTTATAAGCCTCACTTGTATGTAACGGAATCTTTGAATTCAATTTTTATCCACTTTAAAAGGTCAGTTTAATTCGAAATTTTGCTCACTTGTCCATGATCGATGATAGTACAATAGTTTTATTCCATTGTCCTGATCAGGATAATCAGGATTAATGATTTCGCAATTTCAGATTCCGTCCCGTACCTAGCGACTCATTTCAGATCCCATTTCCAGATTTGGTGGCTAAAAGATAAGTTACAACTTAGTTCGATTAACTATAAAAGGGTGTTTCGTATTTTTTTAAAACTATAATTTTTTTGTAACAAATGAGTTCATGTTTTCCTCTAAGCAAACTTGCTTATTAGTTCTTAATAGTTTTTTTTAAGTATCGATAACCAAGCCCCCTTCCCCACACTTATAAAAATAATTTGAAACAGTAAGCTGTGCTTTAGAAATTATAGCAAGTCCATTACGATCCACTACATAATAAAACATGGAAAACTACTTTGTATCGTTAGTGGCTTATACTAACATTTTACCATGTTTTTTTTTATTAACGCGCTTTCTTGCCTGTCCGGGTGGAATATTGTAATTGAGTTTAAACCAACTTCCCGATGAGCTAGAGACTTGAAATTTATACCATATCTCACAAGTAGATGACAATGCATGACAATGTGAAAAACAAAGTTCTATTCTCGAACCCGGGATTTTGACGACGGACTTTATAACTCCGGAATTTACACAGATTTATACAAACAAAGACCACCTGTCGATAGTACGGGTCGAGTTGAGTCGGCATATACAATTTCGTGGCTCAGGAGTCAAAAAGAGGCCCCAAGTTTACCACGTTTTTTTATTAACTCGCTTTCTTGTATGTCTGTCCGGGTGGAATTTTGTAAATGATTTTAAACTAATTTCATGATGAGCTAGATACTTTAAATTTGTACTGTAGCTCAGAAGTGGATGGTAATGCATGAAAATGATTATAAAAACATGGTACATAAATATTTTTTTATTAAGAAAATTATTATTAAATATATATGTAGAGGAATAAAAAGTGTAATAATCTATCTTTTTTTCTTGTTGTTATTTCCTTAGGGTTTATTGTGTGACTTTGGGTCCTAGTGGTCATGGTCACGAATTTGTGGCCAGAGTGGTCGATTAGTAGATTCGAATCCCGATGTCACTGAAAAGACGTCGCGTAGTTTGAATGATTTGCATTAAATATTTAGCAGCTAAGATTCATCTTCTTGGCATGGTATGGAAATTTGGAGAGTGGGACTCAAACTGAGTTGTCGTCCTCATCATTTGAACATGGTTGAAAATTATGAGAAATATCTTTAATAGAGCTTTTCTTTAGAGTACTAACCTAATAAAAGCTCTCTCTCTCTCACACTTCCCTTGTTCCATTGTAAATTCAATATTTCTTATCTAAATTTCTGCATAGATATTTATCAGTTCTATGCTTTAAATAGATGTATTTAGAACTGTACTTTTCAGGACTCTTTTTTGACTCTACTAACCAAGTAGTAATGTCCTTATTGTTGATAGTGTTTAGATTGAGTCATGTTTCCACTAAAAATTCGTTGCCTGGAATGATGGAAATTTTTGCATATTAATTGGATATATAGATTCCTTGAAATCCTCCCTTAATGTAGAATTTAGGTGGGGGTGATTTACAATATCAAGTGACGTTCTGTCATGTGATCCGAGTTTAAAATTATAAATTAATTCATCAGTTGCTTTTTTTAAAAAAATTTTTCTGGGGAGACTTTGATTCAAAAGTTATAGATTTAGGCAAGGAATTAGTACTTTTGATTAAATTTTATAAAAGATCTACAGTAAATATAAGAATCAGTAAGTGAGTTACAGTTAATATCTTTATTTGGGATTTCGAGCAACAAAGGCTATTATCCCATCAACAAGTGAGTGTGAGTGTTTTTAGCGCGCTTTTCACATAGTGGAACAAAAGCGCTATTAGGACGCAAATTTCGTCTTCGTCTTCGTTCCATATTTTGTCGTACCTTTTTCTCAGCCAATAAGCAACCAATTGACCTCGGGTTTTCGTCATTTTGTCGCATTTGTGCCCTAGATGAGCCGAATCATATTTAAATTTTCTCATAGTTTTCCTGAATTTCGTTAGTTTTGCTTTTTTATAGTGCTGATACAGATTTGTGTCATTATTTCTTTTCAGCTCAATAGTTGTACATTTAGAGGAGTAGAACAGTACACACACTACTTTCTGTTAGTAAAAAGTTCATTAGTTGCATTATTGTAAAATACAACATGTGAAGCTAAAATGAAGCTAATATGAGCTAAAATGTATTATTTTATTTTTTATGACCCCTCATCCTTCAATACGACAGCTGTATCAATTTCCATATCTCTATTGTAGCGTCATATATCTAAGATGTTTGTTCTCTTTGCAGTAAAAGTTTGAAAGGCACGAATTATTCAAAGTTTGAAAATTAAAAATATAGTTAAAAAGTACCTTGATGTTCTATTAGAATATTAAACATCTAAAAATAATGTATTCATTTTTCAATAAAAACATCCCTAATGAATGAGAAAATTACAATAGCATGTCTGATAGTTTTTTTCTTTTAAACTCTCTCCAATTGTCCCTCATTTTTTCCATTATTTATTAGCAGAAAAAAAGAAAAAAAATATTTCTTTTTATACTAGTAAAATATTTTTATCGAATTTGTTTTTCTTTTTTAAATTAAGAGGAGAAATCAAGTGAAAAAAGTTATTTCGTAGTTTTTTTAATTAATATTAAATAACCTTTTAAGAAACGAGATATCGCTCCTAACATTTTCATGCAATGATAGAGCGTGAGCAACATTATCATGTTTCAAAAACTAATTTTAAAATATCTTCAGTATATATTACTTTAAAAATTTAACTGTATATATATTATAAATATATATGTATAAGGTAAAAATTTTCTGAAACATTATATGATATTCCATTAACGAAAATTTATTTAATTTATATAAATTTTAGCAATACCACACACATACAAAAGTCTCCTTAAGTCAAAATCTGTATTTTTGATTACGCAAAATATGGTTTTTCTAAAATGACATGCAGTAAAATAGTAAATAAAAAAATCTTATTTTAATATTTAGTTCATAATGAACGACTTTATTGGTAATAATCTACACAAATAATGTCGTCCTTTACCAATAATTTTTTACCAATATTGAATAAGCAATATCTATACAAATCTCAGTTCAGATAATTCAACACACTTTCTGTTATCCTTCTTCTAAAAAACAAACACAAAAAAATATTCACTACCCAAAACTTGATTTTTTTCATCGAGATTGCTTTATAAAGTCAATTTCAAAATTTGGAAATATTTTTTTAAAAAAATCCCGCAGATATTACCAAAAAATTACTCTATTTACAGTTTAGTGAAGTTATTTAAATATATATATCTTGAAGAGTTTCCTGTATTAAGAGTTTCTCTCCATTAAGAATAATCCCTTTAACAATTTTTATGTGAAATATATCATCAAATTTTTATTAATAATATATCATAAATCCTTGAAGTACTAGGCACTGTTTTGGTTATAAACCATTTATAAAACAATTTATCAAGAAAAATGCAGGTCCAAAATTTTTTAAATTGAAATATTCGATAAAAGAAAAAACTGAATGGTTAAACAAGCTACAACATTTTTTAAAGAAGTGTTATTCATCACTACTGACAAAAATTAAAAATAACTCATAAATTGTCTCATATTTATGCACTAAAACAAAATAACAAAGTCAGTTTATGAAAAAAAAACTTTAATAACTTGTAGATAAAAAAACACATGGAGATTTTTTAACCAGTTTTTTTTTCACTTCGACCCTCCCAAACTATCTAGATTGTCGTTAGGGAAAATACTAGACTCATCAAAAGAGTTCTCTTTATTGGAAAATCGCTTACATTGAAATGCTGTTTGTATAAAATACAGGCAATACAGTTATAGTGTTTTAGCGGGCTCTTTACCCAGGAATTTCCGATAATGAGCCGGAAAAGATGGATTACAATGAAGAGCCACAATGTACTTTATGCTATGCAAGAAAACTAAAGTACAGAATGCATTAATGTGTGTGTATAGCAGTTTGTAGACATAGCAGTGTGTAGGTATTGCAGTGTGCAATATTTAAGAATGGGAAAGTGTAAAAAATTAAATTATAAACGTAGTGATTAAAAGCAGATTCATAATGGAAATGAAGAAACACAAGATGTAAGTTAAAGGCTAAAAAAATTAAACTAAATTCCACTTATACAACGATTATTAATAAATGGATGAGTTGTAATGCAATTTAAATGTAAAAAAATATCACAAAAAGAGTAACAACGAAGGGAAGGGTGGTATACGGTATAGAAGATATTGCATATATAGAAGCTGGAAAATCAAAACTAAATTCAGTAGAATATATATATATATATAATAATTCGAAGTCAGCATTCAATTCTGTGACAGTATTCAGTTTCCTATAATCAACACGTAATCGTGTACGAGTATTATACTCTTTTTTTAAATGTCAAGGTTATATGGACCGCATAATGACTATGAGATGGTTTAATTATTACAGCTTTTAACAATGCATCCAATTGTTTATATATACATACATACATATATACACTCAAGAGCCAAAACATTAAGAAACCACCTGTCAATAAAGAGTTGGCCCACCTTTGGCGCGCAACACAGCTTCAACCCGCCTTGACATGGGTGCCACAAGTCCTAGGTAGATGGCGGAAACAGATTGTACCAGATGTTTAAGCAACGGTCACGCAAATCCGAGATATTGAGAATTGGTGGTCTTTGAACTCTGAGCTGCCGTCCCATGACATCCCAAATGTGTTCTATCGGTGAGTTAGGCGACCAGGACATAAACTGGAATTCAGCATCATGTTCCTAAATCCACTCCAACACAATTTTAGACTTATGACACGGGGCGTTGTCCTGTTGGAACATTTCATTTCCAGCTGGAAAAAACAGAGCCATGTAAGGGTGCAACTGGTCCGCAATGTTCAGATACCCTGTAGAATTCATGATCTGCTCTACCATAACCACGGGTCCCAGAGACACCAAGGGAACGTCTCCAAAGCATAATACCGTCACCACCGACCTGTGTATGACCTACTGTACATTGAGAGAGTAACTGTTCGCCTGGAAGGCGGCGTTACTCTCTCCCACAGATTCATGGACCAGTCGCTGTGTTCCCGGTTCCTTCTCAGGTGCAGTTGGTGATGACGCTTGGTCAGCAATGGCACACGAGTGAGACGTTTGCTGCGTAGCCTCATATGCAACAGTGTCCACTGAACAGTGTGCTCCAATACTATTCTACTTGCTCCTGCTTTGTATTGGGCTGTCAGCTGAGCCACTGTCGGGCTCCGGTTTTGCTTCACCATGCGAGACATTACCCGACAACCTTTTTCTTTGATAGCGTGTGAACGTTCAACACCATGTTGTCTACTGCTGGTTTCACCGTCATTCATCCACTTTGCATAAGTACTAACAACTGTAGATTGCAAAAAACTCACGAGTCGTGCTGTTTCGGAAATACTTGTTCCGAGCCTTCAAGCCATAACAATCTGCCCTCTATCAAAGTCGCTTAGATCCGCAGCCTTCCCCATCACACACAGAAATAAGTGAAAGAATAATCCTTCAGACTCTCTAGTAGCAGTTAAATACCACTTCCACCTGATCACGTGCCTTTCACGTCATCCAGGCGAGTTCATTGTAAAATGTAGGGGTGGCGATAATGTATTTGTGCTCTTGAGTGTATTTTGAAATACATTTCTTAATTCATTCCCTACTGGTAAACCGTGGGTTTTCTCTTGGTAAATCACCCAAATTATCCAACTTTAGGATTAAGCAAATAAAGTTCTTTATATGATGTCAATAAAATTAATTGCAAAACAAAAATGAAATTTCTATGAAATAAATACAATTTTTAATTGATGTTTGTTAAAAATATTCTTTTAAAGATGAATATACAATAAATTATAACATTAATGAAAGAAAATGTAATATTTTAACGTAAGTCGATTGCTTGCTTGATAAGCAAATATTCTCTTATTAATTTTATTAATGCAATTTTCGAAAACTCTTATATATTAATTTGTCAAGTTAAGAGCCTAAAATATCATTCAGAATCAAAATCAAGGAAAACGAAGAGACAAATATTTGCCCACGTATGCAAGGAATATAAGTGACTATGAAAATAAAAATGGCGACGCTTAAAATTAAGGTAACAAACTATAAAATATTTTAGAGAAAGCTTTCCATGACAGTCGTAAGCTTACGTGTGTATCGAACTGTTCTCGTAACTCTTAA
>BMAO01003483.1:0-26587 GCA_019973975.1 Trichonephila clavata
TTCTTATTTCTTATCGTTTCCAACCTTGACATTGAGAGTAGCCCAATAAATTGGGAGAATGATTTCTGGTCCCGAGCTCTACGCTCCTTTGCAGCAATCATTCTCCTATTTTTCTGGGAAACTACCTCATCTGCTCGCTTCTCTTCTGCCACCATACTCTCATTGCTTCTCCAGTGGATTGTTGAAAGGTTTTTCCATTGGCTTTGAAAGCCATGCCCATCGTTTGGACTCCATGCTTTTGTCAATGGGATTGCTTACTGTGTGGTCGGGAGAAGAGCCGCCCCATGATGTGCGATTCACGTTTTATTGGAATCGATGGTGTTTCAAGAACAAGTGGTGCACTTTGAGCCCACCGAAGCAAGATTTAACAAATTTTAGAGAATGGAAAAGAATACTTACCCGAGCCATGCATATGGCGGACGAAAATAGTAAACGTTGGCAAAGGATGTACAACTTGATCCAAAGTGGGTTTCCACGACATGTTGGAAATTCTTCATAACCTCAGGGTTTCCACCTCTAGTCATCTATAATGTTTAACCCTCCTTATAGCCAATCAAAAGCCACTTCCTGCTTCTCTCTCCTCTAAAAAGCAGGGCTCAGAAGCCCTCCTCATCACACGAGACAATGAAGGCCAACAAAGCGTTTCAAGTCAACCTTGACAAGTACCTAGAGGCCAATCTGGCCGATTACATCACGTTTATGATGCATTTTCGCGCCCTTTTACAGACCTTGATACCTTCCGAAGTGATTGCCCTCTACACCGTAGACCTTGGGACCTTTTACACAAAGTGTTTCCGAATCACGAGCCCCACGACCTGCCCACGTTCAAGTGCCTCACGTATTCTGAACCCTCGGAACTGTATAGCGATTACCTAGAGCAACAGGCTACCAAAGGAAAAGGAGCATTTATTCAAGCCTGTGACGTCCTGGCCATACATAAGTAATATCGATTAGCGAATAAAGCTTGGAGGCAACACGGTCCTCAACAGTTGCCCCCTGGATTCTATTGGCTCAAGCCGTTTTGGATGGGTGCTATGCGTTGAAATGGCCTGAAAGCGTCTTTCAAGTGCCAGACACGCGTTCAATCTGTCTGTCCGATGCATTGTCCAGAAAAGACGCACTGTGGCCATATATTTCACATGCGTTGCTTACTCCAACACCTGGAGGAATACCTGTCCCCTCTGCAGGAAACCCAACCCATTGCGAGCACCCTAGAGGTGGACAGGTTCCCCAGAAAAATGGGAGAATGATTGCTGGAAAGGAGCATAGCTCGGGACCAGTAATCATTCTCCTATTTTTTGGGCTACTCTCAATGTCAAGGTTGGAAACGACAAGAAATAAGAAGCACAAGTAATAAAGAAAAAAACTTTCTTACTCTATACTAAAGATGGCACAAATTTCTTAGACTGACTTGAGTTTCACGTCATAAAATGGGGGGGGGGGTTGAAAAGAATATGGAGCATTTTACAAGTCCTCCCCGGTTGATAGGAACATTTTGTAAGATGACCCACCACAAAAACGAATGTGAGGCAAGTAGAGTTTGAAATGTAAAAATCTTTAAGGCAAGTTTGAAATGTCTTTCAGAAGCAAATAAAGTTTAAAATCTCTCTGTAAAAAAAAAAGAAAAAAAAAATTTTTTTTTAGAGAGAGAGCTTTTAAGAGTAACTACTCGCAGCTAATTTTTTTCAAAATGACAGACAATGATGATTTGTTTAACCTGTTGTCAACACCCGTTTCACCTTTGCCATCCACTCCAATGGCTTCTCCTTCTCATGAGCCTTCTCAAGATGAACCTAGGGTGAGAAATGTTCCTCCACCTGTCAAGAAGGTCATTCAACAGGACTCCCAACGAGATCCCAGGCGTCGTTTTAAACCTTATCGACGACCCCCTTATGCCTATCGATTCCCCCAGAAACATGCCCAAGTCTTTTTCCACACTCACGGTCTGGCCGTGTTGTGTTTCCGAGACCATGGTTTCACGCTCACTAATGGTGTCGTCTCGTATGCCTTGGATCAGGTAGGTCCGAATGAATTGTTCAACTGTTTACATTAACTCAATGTGTCGTAGTCTCCCACTACCCTTTGCATATTATCTATGTTAGGATATGTAGTATTCATCATTAAAGACTACTCAAATAATAAATCACTTATTTATTATTTCTTTAAGACACAATTATACAATTAATAATCAACTTTAAGAACAATAAATTATCATGGAGTATTATCAGCATTCAATTATGGACGACGGAATACTAACTGATATCACGAGGGGAAATAACACGTACAATCAAACTACACATTTAAATTTAAGCCACAAAAGTTACAGACCTGAAATCTTCTTCAGTAGGAACCTGGAACAAGTAGAATTTATAAAGTGGCTGTAATCTAGGATATCTTCAATAACTTCTGATCCGCCCTAAATAATCTTCAAATTTCACTTTATTAAGCTAGACGGATAAAAAACACCTTCTTGGACAACGACGTAGTTTACTTTTTAATCTCAAACACGGAGTTCTACTCTATCAAACCGCTTAGTCATCTTCTTCTTCATTTCATTTCTCCCTTTTATATCTCTTTCGAACTCGCTAAACACGAAACTATCTTATTTGCATAAGTCACACTTCCAGCTCTCAGTGGGGATTGGTCAAAATAAATACAATTTAAAAGTTTATGAGAGAAGGTTAGTGAAACGCGTAAGCACCCGTCACAACCCCCCCTCCGAGAAAAAAAGCGTGACTTATTGACGGTCTAAACGACCTGCAAGAATTCGCTTAATTTACCTAACATCTGAAAAACACTGAACCTGCACAAATTTTAACTACTCTAGAATGCCTGAACTTGTAAAAAGTTAACTCACGAACTTTATAACGCCTGAAAATACTAAACTTGTAGAAAGTTTTAACTCACGAACTTTATAATGCCTGAAAACACTGAATTAGCAGAAAATTTTAACTCTAAGTTAGAAACTTTAATTAAACTAGCACACAGAAATGACTACTCAAAAGGGTACTCCACTCTAATTTATTTATCTTTCACAATATTAGGTTCCCTACAGTGCATCCCATTCGGGCGAAGATCAGGGGAAAACCTTTCAAGGAAAAAACCCTGATCATGCACTTTACTTAAGTGCTAATAAATACAAAAAATTTTTATACAATATCTTCATACGACATCAAACTTTCATCACATCACTATGTTCAGGGACTGCTGCCCTGAAAGGAAACCTTGTCAATTTTTTCTAAAACATGACATTAAATGCACAGAACTTTTATACAACTTCCTTATTGACATAAAATATGGCATACATTATATTATATATATATAGTTTAGTAACAAAATAACCCTTATCTGGTTTCATTTTCAAAAATTCCCAATCAATCGCGCTGCGCTGTTAATGTTTTTTGTTAGTATTCCTAATTACGCCGCGCCCAGAAACCAGACATTACTTATACATCTTAATAATTACACACAAAATATATACATTTTACATAGAATATATTACAACAAACAATACAAGTAATCTCACATATAAAGCCACGTCTTTAATGTGTAGCAAAACAATTGCAATTCAACAAATGTTTTTCCACAATTTGGAAAAAAAATTAATACAAAAGTCTTTTCAACCGATATGAAAATGCACACAACTCAGTGACACTTTTGTACGTTAACTTTACAAAAAAATTAGACTAGCCCACATGGAAAATACTCCGAACTGTCTGTCAGAGGAAAAATAAACAAATTAGAATTATACAACCTGACTAGTCTTTAGATCCAATCTGCATAGGCTTTGTCTCCTACCATGGCTTCTGTGCTGGATGACCTTGTCCTAGGGTTGTCCACTCTGCGCTCTAACTTTCTGGGTCCTTCATCCATCGAGTCCGTTGAAGTTGATATGCTCCTGCTGAGGCGTTGTTTCCTTCTGTGAGAACTGGAACTTGGCTGTTGTCCACTCGACGTCGGCTCCGAAGATTGTATGGACAGCTCCTTTCCTGATGAGGTCTGTTATACTTGAATCTGTGGGATGGTCCTGGAACTGCTCTTTCAGAACTATTTTCTTCCACCTTTCTATAACGCTTCCTGGAGGGACGAGAGGACATTGACGAGGAAATCTTTCTTTTCTCACGATCTGCTTGGGCCTCTGGTCTCTTCTTCCGTACATTGTCCATCCATGAGTCAGGCCTTCCTCTTTTCTCTCTCTCAGCACATACAGGTCTTTTTTTCCTGAAATTATACGCGTTATCCCCGAAGAAACAGTAGATTCCGTCCGTCCACGTTTTTTTCTCACCTCTACTCCATCGCGTCTATTCGCAACTATATCTCTGCTACCATTTACATTTCCTGATTTCGATCCTTTACGACCACCCCTATCATTCTCCGATTGCACCAATGACGACTGCGCATCATCTGACCTGATTGATGTCACTGCACCATGATTACTACTAGTGTTACTTTCCGACTCGGCAACACTGTCTTCTCTTTGATAGTAAATTCTCACCTGGTCAACATTAACCGTTATTCTTTTACCAAATTTTAATATTACTAAATTATTATTTTTTACACTCAGAACTTTATATGGGCCTTCAAACTTTGGCATAAATTTACCTACTATTTTTTTACATTTTGAACTTAACGGGTGAGTTTGAACTAATACTAGATCACCAACTTTCACATTATTTTCACGCCTCTTTTTATTATAATATTTCGCCCACTTCTCTTGCTGGCGCTTTGTATGAACTCTAGCTTCCTCAAACAACCTTTCTATGTTCCCACAAACTAAATCTGATCCATCCGTTACCATAACTAATTTCTGAAAAGGAGTGATTAAATTTCGACCTAAAAATAATTCCGCCGGTGTTTTACCCGTTGTCTCATGTACTGCTGTCCTAATTGCATAACCGAACTCTTGCAGAAATTGATCCCAGTTAGTGTGATTATCCGCGACAAAACTCGAAATCATTTTTAAAAGAGTGCGATTGACTCGTTCTGTTTGATTAGCTTGTGGACGATATACCACAGTTTTAACGTGTTTTATGTGCAATCTGCGACACACTTGCTCGAAAACTTCGGATATCATTTGGGGACCATTGTCTGTAATTAACTTTACAGGAGCTCCATAACGCGCAATATAATTCTCAAAAAATGCATTGGCAATTGCTTTAGCCGAAGCTTTCCTTAAGGGAACTATTTCAACCCATTTAGAAAAATTATCGGTAATTACTAAAATAAATCTATAGCGTTCTGGACTAGTTGCAGGGTATGGGCCTAACAAATCTAAAGACACGATTTCATTCGGAAAATTCGTTATTATGGGAATTAATTGACCAGCTGGTAATCCGTTTTTATAATTGACTTTTTGGCATTGGTCGCAGGTTGCTACATATTTATAAATGTATTTCCTCATGTACGGAAAATAACACGCGTCCTTTAATTTTAAGTAGGTTTTCTTTTTGCCTAGATGACCTGCCATAGGCGAGTCATGAAATTCTCGCATAACATCTTTACGTAAAGTTTTAGGTATAAATACCCTTAACTCACCTAGTGTGGTTGTATACTTTGCATAATATAGCAAACCGTCAACGATTTTAAAGTCATTGGACCAATTTCTGCAGATCGATTCATTAACAGAACTATCGTCCGGATTTTCCAAAAACTTCATAATGTGACCTAGCTCCGGGTCATTTCTCTGTTCCTCTCTTAACTGTTCTCTAGAAGATAATACTAACGATCTAATCACCGCACAAGACACTTTTGGTTCCTCATTACTTTCTAACGGGTTTCTAGACAACATAACAGCCACTTTTTCCGTTTTCGAATCCGGAATGATCAACGATTTTTTAACAAAATCAAAAGTAATCCCTGCATGTGACATAAAATCCACACCTATGATGCATGGATCTTTCATCTCAGCAATCACATGAAATTTCCATAACTGCGAAAATTCTCTTATTTTAATTTTCAACTCAACTGTGCCTAAATTTCTGCACTGTGACCCTTGAGCTGTAACTACTTCATCTAACGATTTTTTTAAAGGACAGAAAGAAAAATACGACCGGTACGTTTTTTCTGAAATAAATGACTTTTCCGCACCTGTATCCCAGAGCGCTTTTAAAAAAGTATCATTCAACAAAATCGGCACATACGGAAGTTCAACTGGTGATAATCTCAATGAATTAAGTCTAATTCTATTAGGAGGATTTGCCTCATTACGATCTCTTTGAAAGTTTAAATTGGCATTTCTTTGCCTTTCGCTGTTGCAATCAACACGCCTCCAATTCTGTTTTGCTGAATCGTCATTAGGACCCTTCCTAACCACCATCCTACGGTTCTGATACCGGTCTGTTCTCTGATTTGACTGATTGTATCGATTTCCACCCTCGAATCCTTGATTTTGATAATTACGACGAGGAAAATTATTCGCACCCCTGCCTAGTCCTCTTTGATCATTTTGACTATTTCCGACCCCAGTATCTCTCCAGTTTCTATTATTCCTTCTTTCCTCAGGATTCCTACTCACATCCCAACTTCGTCTAGCAAAATTATTACTCGAACCCTGATTTTCCCTGCAGTTATGACGTTCCTCATACCGGTCTACCAACTCTATCAATTGAGTTTTCGTTGTGGGGTTTCGAACTTCTAAATAATCCATTATTTGGGGTTCTAGTCGCATTACTATGTGATCAATCAACTTTATCTCATCATAATTTAATTCCAAGTTTTTATGTAATTTTAACATTTGAAAAATAAAGTCTGACGGGGCTTGACCTCTCCTTTGTTTTGACGAAAAAAACTGAGCTTCTAGCTCTGATTTATTCCGTATTACCGGAAAACTGTCTGACAATTTCTTTTTAAGTGTTGCAAATGCAGTCGCTTCTTCATTTACACACTCGAACCCAATCACTTGGAACCAGTCTAACGCTCTCCCAACTAAATGACCTTTTAAATATGCACACGATAGATTCGCCGGTATTTCATAGTAAGCTATATTATCATCAATATTATTTAAAAACTCAAACACATTTTCTTTACCCGAAAAAAATAACTCCGGCAAAACTCTAAATCCTGCACCTGCTCTTAATTCCGGTATTTCGTTTGGGCGCCAGTGTCGTAGTCTCCCACTACCCCTTTGCATATTATCTATGTTAGGATATGTAGTATTCATCATTAAAGACTACTCAAATAATAAATCACTTATTTATTATTTCTTTAAGACACAATTATACAATTAATAATCAACTTTAAGAACAATAAATTATCATGGAGTATTATCAGCATTCAATTATGGACGACGGAATACTAACTGATATCACGAGGGGAAATAACACGTACAATCAAACTACACATTTAAATTTAAGCCACAAAAGTTACAGACCTGAAATCTTCTTCAGTAGGAACCTGGAACAAGTAGAATTTATAAAGTGGCTGTAATCTAGGATATCTTCAATAACTTCTGATCCGCCCTAAATAATCTTCAAGTTTCACTTTATTAAGCTAGACGGATAAAAAACACCTTCTTGGACAACGACGTAGTTTACTTTTTAATCTCAAACACGGAGTTCTACTCTATCAAACCGCTTAGTCATCTTCTTCTTCATTTCATTTCTCCCTTTTATATCTCTTTCGAACTCGCTAAACACGAAACTATCTTATTTGCATAAGTCACACTTCCAGCTCTCAGTGGGGATTGGTCAAAATAAATACAATTTAAAAGTTTATGAGAGAAGGTTAGTGAAACGCGTAAGCACCCGTCACAAATGTCGGTACCCTTTGTGTGACCGACTCACGTTCCAAGCAAGAATTTAAAGACATTCAAGAGAGTTGGAGCTCTTGTAGTTCTTTCAAACGAACCCCCGTCATGCTCTTGAAATCCAATCCGGGGAGAATGCCCCTTTTGCCACCAGACGCAATGTCATCGTTGGATTGCCGTGCAAGGCATGTGTGTCATTCTCCACCAACCCCTCAACCACATTTTTCACTCGCATCCTGTCTGAAACGTATAAAAGGTCGTGTCGATGCTTCTCCTTAGTTTCAGCATGGATGCTTTTTCCTAGCACCTTTCCTCCTCCGTGGTGCCCGTGACGTTGCCCGAGAATCTCGATGCATTGGAATACGCCACTAAGCAGGGCCAAGTCCGAGCGGGCATCCTCTACCAAGAGCTCCACGCGAAACGAGTGTTTACATTATTTTGTAAAGACCATTGGCATATAAAGAGACGTTTGTGGACAATTTCAATCGTTCCGTGATGGAGGCCAAGCATGTCAACGAATTTAGACCCAATGATATCATGTGGGGAAAAGTGTCCAAAAGCCTCTTGAAAAATCCAGATCGTTTGCTCAAAAATACCGACAAGAGGATGGTCTACATCTATGGCAACATGTTTTTGTCAAAAAAGACTTTACCTTTGGTTTGCGAACGGTGCATCCCGGAGAGATTCATTTCATTCAAACGACGCAGGTGCTCATGCTCCTGTTCGAATTGCCCCCCTCCAGTCTCAAGTGCTGAGCCCAACCCAATGTGGTGAGGAGGAGTTTCGAGCTCTATGACCAAACGCTCTACCATCGAATCATCTTGGAGCAACACACAGCGTATCCGATCCCAGCTGGAACCCACTTCTTGATGTTGACGGTTCAAAAAACAGTCTTTTGTCTGGACATTATCCCCGAATCCCTTTTCCCCCAGATCCTTCAGAAGGGATTCCACTTGGAGGATTTCCGAAAAATGAAAAAGTTTGATCAAACCCCCTACAAGCTGCCTCCTCCTACCCCGGCTCATGGACTGAAGCGACCTTTGAAGGAGACGCACCCACCCAAGAAACGAGGGCGCATCATGAGACCTGAGCTACTTGTTCCAGAACCTGTGCAGATTCCAGAGCCCGAACTACTGGTACCACAGCCTCAGGTACTGGTTCCAGAACTTATACATATTCCAGTCCCTGTGCAGTTTCCAGAGTCTGAGCTACTCTATCCATAGCCTGTGCAAATTCCAGAACTTGAGCTACTCTATCTGGAACCAATACAGATTCCAGAGCCTAAGCAGATTCCGGAGTCAGAGCTACTCTATCCAGAGCCTATGCAGATTCCAGAGCCAAATACTGCTTTGCTCGACCAGCTCCTGTCGTCCGTCTATGGACAAGAAACCCAGGAGCTCCACCTGGTCCCCTCTCTCTTTGATGAAAACAATGAGCTCATTGCCTTCCTGGATGCTTTTGAAAGAGATTTGGCGATGGAGTCCCTGGACTTGTCCATGCCCAAACTCCCCTCTTGTGTCAAACACTCTATTGGATTTAAAGCGATTCAACCCATGAATGTGTCTTGTAGATGATCAATAAAAGAATAATTTTTTAAAAAACAAGTCTCATTCTTTGTGTCAGAATGGTTTCGGTACAACATTAATTGGACCAGTGTCGACATTGCACGACGATCGTGTTTGGAAATTTGGGTCGTTGGCCAGATCGAGTCACGTATTACGAGCCAGACTGTCCTTACACCATCATTTTTGAGCCCAATTTTGGTGTGCACGTTCCTCGGTCGTTTGGAAAAACCGTGATGGTGTTTACGAGTCATTTGGATTTGACGTGGGATCCAGGAGTAGATTTAAAATTCTTTCAACAGGGTCGTTCCCCGTCTCGCCGATTTTGTTAAGCACATCAACCTCAAAATGTAGAGACGTATACGTTGAATCTCATGGACTGCACGTGCCTAGTGGATGTGTACATGAGTTTATTAACGAAGTTGAACGATTGGGAAATGCATCGAAACGAAAACCTCCCTTGGCGCCTGGTGTTTCCCCAACCCTGAAAACGGGCTTTGGAACAACACGTGGAACGCTCGCATCAAAAAGCCTTGGCCCATGGAATGCCAGTTGACGTCACGCTCCTCGAGCATATATAAGGCCAGTATAAATCATTCTCTCTCAGAAAAAGCAACATGTCCAATCCACCCGCCTATTTTACTCATGCCAACGTCTTTCACCACCAGCGCAAGCCAGTGCCCATCGAGTTGTCCATTGCCACCATTCCCAGGAATGGCAGTGATCCCGAAGTCTTTGGCATCACCGTCAACCATGACGGACTAACCTCCACGCCTAAAGAGATGCGTTCCAATGCCTACAAAAACGCTCATCTTTGTCTGGTACGTCCCTTGCCCAAGAGTGTGCCTGTGGAATACCTGCCCTATTGCGTGAGGGGCATGTTTGACCAAGGAAACAGTGGCCTCATAGTAGTCAAAAGCCCGAAGCAGCAAAAATTATTTAAAGAGTTGGGACTCGTCACCGTTTCCTTGGAGAAGCTGCTCAAATTCAACACCATTTGCGATGGCACCTTTCCCAACCCCATGCATGAGGGTGTGCACGAGGATATTTCCCTTTGCACCATACTGAAATCTTTTCAATTTGCAAAATACCTCCAGCAGTTTAACAAGCTGCAGGCGGAATGGAATGACAAAGTTTCAGCTTTGATAGAGGGAAAAAAATGCCCATTGACCCGAAAAAAGTGGGACCGAATCGATTTTTTAGGTTAATGAAAGTGCAAAGGTTGGAGAGCATCTATTTAAAAAATTTGTACTAAGATTTCTACCAAGGATGGATAATATCAACCGCTTGTATTTTTTGCAAGGTCATGTCAATGTTGGATAGCCAATAGAAATCTCATGATATGGATTGCCAGCCAATAGGAATCGATTCACGTGACCCACCAGAGTATAATAGGCGAGCCATCCGCCGCCCTTCTCTCAAATGCAACATGTCTCATCTAGCCTTTTTTGCTCATGCCAATGTGTTTCCCCGTGGGGGTAAGCCTGTCCCTATCGAATTGTCCATTGCCACGATTCCAGAGGATGGAAAGGATCCAAAAGTGATTTGCATCACCGTGGATCATTCCAATTTGAGGACGACCTCGAAAGATTGCCGGGCCAATCGTTTCATCAACGAACGTCTCAATCTCAAAAGCCACCTGCCTGGATCCGTGCCCCTAGAATACCTCAGCTTTTGCGTCAGTGGCAAATTTTGTCCCCTGGCGCAAGGAAATCGAGGCCTCATCGTGGTCAAGGAAACCGACCAGCGCAAAATTTTTTAACAGCTTGGACTTTTTACCATAAACCTGGAGACTCTGCCAAAGTTCCAGGACTTGAACGATCGTACTCTACCAGATCACCTGCATGATGAGGTGCACGAATATTATGACATTTCCGAGTGCACAATAGTGAAATCGTACCGTTTTGCCAGATACCTGCAAAACATTAAGAAGCTGCAGGCCGAATGCAGCAGACAGATTGCTGATTTGGTAGAATGAATGTGAAAAAAAAACTGTTGATGAATGAAAAAAGCAACACTGAACTGTAAAAAATGCCCATGGGCCCAAAAAAGGGGGACCGAGTCGACACAAGAGTCGACTCAGTCCCCCTTTTTTTGTTAAGGAAGGTGCCAACGTTGGAGGACCTCTCTTTTAAAACTTACACTAAAAAGATGCACAAAGATATGTTAAAAGATTAGTTTCAAGGTTGAAAAGCGTCAACCAATAGGAATCATTTCACGTGACCTCGTTAGAATATATAAAAGGCGAGCCGCCAGTAGCTAGAAATCAGAAGGTTTCTGAATGCTTAATCGAGTTCAGAAATTTGTTTTTTGTTAAAACTGTCAGGTTTGGGTTTGTATTGGATATTCCAAATCTGGCAGTTTTAACGAAAAAATTTTTTTCATGGAAACAGGTAAATGCTAAATGTTTTTCGTTAAGACTGTCAGGATTTGGAGTTATGTTGAAAATTCCCAAGTTCTGGCAGTCTTATAGGTAAATGTTTTTAGCCAAAATCTTCAAAATTCAAAAATTGGGGGTCGACTCAGTCTTCCTTTTTTAGGGTCAATGAATGTGCCAACGTTGGAATGCATCTTTTTAAAAATTTAATATAAAAATTGGACTCACCTGTTGGCTGCAAGTTTAGTCCTCCTTGTTTCCTTGACACACCAAGATTGGAAGGTCGTGAGATGGCTCGTTCCCTTCCAAGACCCTATTGGAATGATTCCCTGTCTTTTCTCGGCGCACCAACGTTGAAATGCCTACATTTCACGGCTTTCAAGACACACCAAGCTTGGCATGCCTCCCTTTCATTTGTGGATCGCCCCTTGACATGCATCCATTTCATTTGCCCCCGTTTTAATCATTCGTCTGGGATGAAAAATTTTCTCGCGCTCATGGAAAAAATATTTTTTGGAAAAAATTTGTTTGTTCACTTTCAGACAGACTTTGGTTTGAGTTGAAAAAGCAACATGAGCGTAAAAAAAAGGAAAAGAGGCCAAAATTCATACAAAAAGCGCAATCCTAAGGTCTACTTGAAACACCACGAGGTGAAAAAGAGCCATCCTAAGGTTTATGGAGACCTGAAACACAACGGGAGGGTAGTTGAAAAAGGGACCGGGTGCATTCAAAAAGAGTCGTATTATGTTGGACCTGAAACACAACGGGAGGGTAGGTGAAAAAGGGTGCATTCAAAAAGAGTTGTATCATGTTGGACCTGAAACACAACGGGAGGGTAGGTGGAAAGGGGATTCTACAAAAAGAGCCATTGGACCTTAAACACAACGGGCGGTAGGGGGACAAGATTCTTACAACGAGGATCATTTCAAAAAAGGTCGTTTTCCATTTTCAATCATTTTTTGAAAGGGCTACGGTGCTCAACTATTTTACCGACCGACTGTACCTGTCCTTTTGCGTCAGGGGCAAATTTTGCAACCTGGCGCAAGGAAACCGAGGCCTCATCGTAGTCAAGGGAACCGACCAGCGCAAAATCTTTGAACAGCTGAGACTCTTTACCATCAACTTGGAGACTCTGCCAAAATTCCAGGACCTACATGACCATACTCTCTGCCAGATCGCCTGCACGATGAGGTGCACGAGTATTATGATTGTCAGTTCACGGCATACGAAGAGCTATCTGTGTAATTAAAAGAGTAGAGAGTGTTGTTGTGTCTGTAGTAATGTATGTATAAACTGTGTCTGCGCAATCCCAATTGCGCTGCCTGAACTGCGCATGCCCTGCAACTCCAATGTAAACGTACAGAAGTTATGAGAAATTAATAAACGCAAGTCCACAAGAAAACTGTGTCATGATTAATATGTGTTAGAGACTCTTGAGTCCACTTACGTGTTAGAGCTATCGAATTAAACATTGGTCCGTCGAGCCGGAGTAAAACTAATGGATTAACCTATGGATTAAAAAAAAGACTGAAAAGCCAAGTGCGGCAAACAGTGATTTGTGTAAACAGCCAAGTTCGGCAGCCAGTGATGTGAGGTGAGAGCAATGTTCTTTGAATTTTTGTGAGAATTTTAATTATTTAATTATGTCTTTAATTGCTAAGTTGAAGAAAGACGAGTTAAAACTTGTCACGGAGGAATTAAAACTAATTGTGCCAGATAATGCAAAAGTTCCTGATTTGAAAATTTTAATTGAAAGTAGTGAAGTGTATAATACAGACACAGAATTAGTTAAAACTGTGTTTGACTATGCCGTTGAAGAAACGAGAATTAAAAAATCTGCGAGTGAAGCAAATTTAGAGTTAGAGAAAATTAAGTTAGCACAGTTAGAGAAGCAATTAGAGCTTGCTAATATTCGGAAAGATTTAACACATGATTCTTCACTTTCAACAGTGAGCGCCACCGAAACATGTAACAATATTAGTAAAGAAACGTTAATAAAAAGTGTAAAAACATTAACTATCTCTGTACCCTCGCGTGTTGAGTCATATAATTTATTTTTTCAGTCATTAGAGAAAGCATTCAAAACGAAAGAGGTTCCCGAAGAATGGAAATCGGAAATTCTTTTAAATATCTTAGGAGAGAGAGCGAATAACTTAATGATTTATGGTGTCAGAGGAAGAATTGCGCAGTTATGAAAAACTAAAAAATTTAGTTTTGAAAGAATTTCAGCCTACACCGCAAGAATGCTATAATAGTTTTCGTAAAACTCAAAAATTAAATTCAGAGAGTTATGTTCAATTTGCGTCTAGGTTAAGTGAAACATTTGAGTATTACTGTCAGTTACGAAATGTTAATGAATTTAAGTCAGTATGTGAATTAATTGTTGCGGATAAAATGATGAGCACTCTTGACAGAGAATTAGTGACTCACATTTTAATGTAAAACAAGGAGAAACATTTTTTAAACCCCACGAGTTAGGGCGAGAATGTGATATTTATTTATCTCTCTCTCTCTTCTAAAGGTAAATTTAAAAACGAGTCTAATACATTTTCCAGGTCCTTCACTGGAAATGAAAATAAACGATTTGAGTTCAATAAACATCAGAGATATAACAGCTCGCGAAGTCAGACAGGAGGTTCGAGCGTATTTTTTTCTGAAATAAAGAATGAAAAATGTGTGTTGTGTAAAAATGAAGCACATGCTTTGCAATTTTGCCCTCAGTTTAAAGGTTTTTCGATAAATGAAAGAGTAGATTTTGTTAAAAACAATAAAATGTGCTTTAAATGTCTATCCCCAGAATGTTGTGTAAAACAGTGTCGATCTAGAAATTGCATAATTTGTAAGAAGCCGCATAATAAATTGCTTCATTTTCAAAGAGAAATAAAAAGTATCCCAGCTCCCCAAAAGTCCTTCGGTCCTTGAAGAGAGATCGCAAACGATATCTTTTAATTCTTCTGCCCCTCCGTTCGTTCCTAATTCAAATATAAACAAGCAAGAAATCGTGGCGACTACATTTAGTCATAACAAAATTAAAAGATGCTTACTGAGCACAGCTCGCGTATTAATTAAGGATAAATATTCGAATTGGCATGAATGTAGGTGTTTGTTAGATGGAGGCAGTATGGTTTGTCTTATAACTAAGGAGTGCGCCAATAAATTACAACTGAAAAGTGAAAAGATTAATACTTTGATCTCATGTTTAAATGATGCATCTATGATTGTTAACGGTTGCGTTAAAACGACGATTTCAAATAAAAATAATACATTCGTGAAGGATTTAAATATGTTAGTAGTTAAGAAAATCACAGATTTTATTCCAAGTCATACGTTTAATACTAGTGTTAATTTTTCAGATATAGTGGAGTTAGCTGATGAACGTTTTAATATTCCAGATAAAATAGACATGTTGTTAGGTGCAGAAATATTTTTTGAACTATTGAGACCGGAAAAATTTAAGATAAAAAATTCAGATCTAATTTTACAAAACACGGTTTTTGGTTACGTTGTAAGTGGTAATGTAGATTCATTAAATGAAACTAAAGTTCATTGCGGTTTAGTTAGGGACGAGGATTTAAATAAAACGTTGCAAAAATTTTGGGAAGTAGAAAATGTGGAGATAGTGCAAGCAAAAAGTAATGAGGCTAGTTTATGTGAGGAACACTTTATGAAAACACATTCTAGAAACGAGGAGGGACGGTACATAGTTAAAATGCCCCTTAAGGGTGATCCAAATTGTTTAGGGAATTCCAGGGGCATTGCTCTCAAACGATTAAATGCATTGTGGCTTAGATTGGAAAGGGATCCACAATATCTAAAATTGTATAGAGAAATCATGCAAGAATATGAACAATTGGGACATATGAAAGAAGTGAAAGTAGGAGAAAATAATTCGAAGATGAACTATTTCTTACCTCATCATGGCGTCTATAGACCCGAAAAAAGTACTACTAAGGTGAGAGTGGTCTACAATGCGTCTAGTCCTACAGATAATGGATTATCACTGAATGATATTCAGTATATTGGAGGAGTCATTTAAGATGACTTATATGCCCAGATGATTAGATTCCGTACTTACAGATATGCACTGACTGCGGACATTAAAAAAATGTATCGAATGATCCTAATTGATTCCGAACAACGCTGTCTGCAACAAATATTGTGGAAGGACAATAAACACGACCGAGTAAAAACATATGAGCTTCAAACAGTCACGTACGGGACGACCAGTGCCCCATACTTAGCGCAACGAACATTGAAACAATTGTCCTATGATGAAGAAAATAAATTCCCGATAGCAGCACCAGTCCTTCGAAGCAATTTCTACATGGATGATGCGTTATGCGGGGCGGACACCTTAGAAAAGGCTAAGGAGCTACGATATCAGTTAATTGAAATTTTGAAAAGTGCAGGCATGGAATTGCATAAAATCAGGGGAAATCATCCTGAACTTTCGCAGAGTATAAATGGAATCTACGATTTTTCTAGACCAAATGAGACCAAAACCTTAGGTGTGTCCTAGGACCCAGGAAGAGACACTTTTTCGTTTAAAATTGACGTGATACTTAGTGATTCGTATACCAAGAGAAGCGTTTTGTCAACTATTGAGAGACTGTTTGATCCTTTGGGTCTTGTGGGACCCGTGGTGTCCAACGCCAAGATGTTTATGCAGAGGCTTTGGAGACTTAGTATTGACTGGAAAGATCCACTCCCAAAGAAAGTGTATGATGAATGGCACCAGTTGTTAATTGGGCTAGAGAGCCTAAATAACATCAATATCAAAAGACGTGTAGTGATTGAGAATCCTTCATCTATAGAGATTCATGGGTTTTCTGATGCGTCAGAGCGTTGCTATGGAGCTGCAGTGAATTGCAAATCAAAAAATAATTCGGGAGTGACTTTAGTGAGATTAATTACTAGCAAATCGAGAGTTTCATCAATTAAGAGTCTAACTATTCGAAGATTGGAACTGTGCGCCGTTGTCCTTTTGTCCAAACTTGTGAAAAGAGTGATTGATGCCTTGAAGCTGGAATCAGTTAAAGTTTATCTGTGGACTGATTCAATGATAGTGTTGTCTTGGCTACAAAAAGAACCGATGGACCTTAAAACATTTGTGCAGAATAGAATTGATAAGCTTCAAGAATTGTTCCCTGTACGGCAATGGAAACATGTGCCATCCAACCAGAATCCTGCAGATTTGATTTCTCGTGGAGTAGATCCTGACAAACTTCTGAACCAAGAAATGTGGTGGAACGGTCCAGAGTTTCTATCTGGCAGTGATTATCCGAACAAACCTGTGAACATTAGTAAAAACAACGATGCGTACAATTCAGAACTGAAGAATAGTGTCCTTGAAAAACTTGAGAATGAAGTGCCAGTTTTTAACATTTTTGTGAATGACTTTGTGAACAATTTGTGTAACCTTAGTAATAACTATTTAACCATTTTGCGTATCTTAAGTTATATTTTTAGGTTCGTAAACAACCTGAGGAGGAAGGTCAAAGCCAGTGGCCCACTAACAGTAGATGAATTGGAGAAAGCAGAGATCTTCTTAATAAAAAGTGTACAAAGGCAAGAATTTTCAGTAGAAATAAAATGTATAGAAAAACAAAAACCTATCTTGCCAAAAAGTAAGTTGAAAAGTCTCAATCCATTTTTGGATTCAGATGGAGTGCTTAGAGTGGGTGGCCGATTAGGTAATACAAATTTTCCTTTTAATCAAAAACATCAAATTGTTTTGCCAATGCCAAATGATTAAATACTGTTGATAAAATTTATTTTTTTTGTGTGTTTTAATCAATTCAAGTGAATTGTTTTTTTTTATTATTTTATTTTCAATGTAGTGCATTTCTTTAAGTGTCTTTTGTGGAATTTAAGTGATGAACAATTTAGATATATTTTGTATAAATTATTAATACAGTGATTGCATGGTATAACCAGTGCAATGTGGGGCGTTATGTCAGTTCACGGCATACGAAGAGCTATCTGTGTAATTAAAAGAGTAGAGAGTGTTGTTGTGTCTGTAGTAATGTATGTATAAACTGTGTCTGCGCAATCCCAATTGCGCTGCCTGAACTGCGCATGCCCTGCAACTCCAATGTAAATGCACAGAAGTTATGAGAAATTAATAAACGCAAGTCCACAAGAAAACTGTGTCATGAACAATATGTTCTAGAGACTCTTGAGTCCACTTACGTGTTAGAGCTATCGAATTAAACAATGATATATTCGAATGCACCATGGTAAAATCATACCGTTTTGCCAGATATCTACAACATTTCAACAAGCTGCAGGTCGAATATAAGAAACAAATGGATGATTTAGTGGAAGTGTAAAAATTGAACTGTAAATATTGGACTGAACTGTAAAAATTAACCCGAAAAAAGGGAGACCGAGTCGACACAAGAGTCGACTCGGTCCCCCTTTTTTCGGGTTAATAAATATGCCAACGTTGGAGGGCCTCTATTTCAAAACTTGTACTAAAAAGATGCCACATGAAAAAATTAGTTTCAAGCATGGAGAGTATCAACCAATAGGAGTCGTTTCACGTGACCTCATTTGAACATAAAAGGTGAGCAGCTAGAAATCAGATTGCAGTCGAGTTCAGAAATTTGTTTTTTTTGTTAAAACTGTCAGGTTTGGTTTTGTATTCGATATTCCAAATCTGGCAGTTTAGACGGAAAAATTTTTTCACGACAACAGGTAAATGTTAAAAGTTTTTCGTTAAGACTGTTAGGATTTGGCGTGATGTTCCCAGATTTTGGCAACAGTAAATGTTTGTAGCCAAATCCGAAAATTGGGGGACACATGTCGACTTGGTCCCCTTTTTTTCGGGTCAAATCATGTACCAAGATTGGAATGCATCTTTTTAAAAATTTATTATAAAAATTGGACTCGCCTTATGGTTGCAAGTTGAGTCCTCCGTGTTTCCTTGACACACCAAGATTGGAAGGTCATGAGTTGGCTCGTCCCCTTCCAAGACCATATTGGAACAATCCTCTGTCTTTTCTCGACGCACCAACGTTGCAATGCCTACATTTCATGGCTTTCAAGACACACCAAGCTTGAAACGTCATTTGTCGATCGCCCCCTTGACATGTCTCCATTTCATTTGTGGATCCCCCCCCCGTTATAATCATTCGTGGGATAAAAAATTTTCTCTCGCCCATAAAAAATATTTTTCGGAGGAAATTGAAAAATTTTCGACAAGGATTATGAAGTGCTCTCCAGAGATACTTTGAGGGATACTTTGATTTAAGCATAAAACGCAACATGAGGGTAAACAGAAGATGGAAAGGGAACAAAATTCATACAAAAAGACCCATCCTATGGTGGATTTCGACTTTAAACACGATGGGGGGGGGTAGGTGAAAAAGAGCCGTGGGATGGAGACTCTCAACGCGGGGTAGATGAAAAGGGACAGGATTTGTTCAAAAAGAGTCGTATCATATTGGATTTTAGACCTTAAAGACAACGAGGGGGGGGGGGTACAGTCGATCGAAAAAATAGTCGAGCACCGTGACCCTTTCCAAAAATGATTGAAAATGGAAAACGACCTTTTTGGAAAGGGCTCTTTTGGTCAGAATCGTGTCCCCTATGGTGTGTTGATCGAAATTTTTTTTCAAATTCCTCTGAAAAAAATATGTTGGATGGGGCGCGAGAAAAAAAAAAAGTTTCATCATAGACGAAGGATGAAAATGGTGGGGGTGAGCCACAAATGAAATAGAGACTTGTCACGCTGGGCAACGACCCATGTAATGGAGGTAGGTCAGGGAGGATAAATGAAAGGGAGACAAGTCAAGCTGGGGGAAAGCAGCGACCTATGAAGTGTAGGCATTACAACGTTGGTATGTCGAGAAAAGACAGAGAATCATTCCAATAGGGGTGTTGTTAGAACATTGGAGGCGAGCCATCTCACGACGTTGCCACCTTGGCGTGTCTCATCCGGTGCGAACCATCGTCTACGTGAGTCAATCCAAATCGTCGTGTGACAAGGGTCCTGACAATTTAAGCAATCTGCAACATGCGTCTCATTTTCACATCAATCGACCCTTGCACCCGCATAGTATTGCGTTTCTCTGTACCCTCTTTCCAGGGGGAATAGAAAAATTACTGTGGGAGCAACTTGGAAATAAAAATGTATCCAGTTGGGAAAAGGCTGCCAAGCGTGTACGGGACCCATGGTATAATGTAAGATGGGGGGTACCGATCCATGTGACGGGCTGGAAATTTTTAAATTGTGTGATTCCCTTGTATCCGCGCTACGAGGAAACGGAGGAAGGCACACCTCTGCGTTTGAATCTATACGATAATAAAATAGTGTATGTCGAGGAGGGACACCAGGGAGCCGAGTATTCCTTTCAACGCATGAGAGACGAAGTGTATGTGTTGCCTCGTAAACAACAAAATATGATGAATGAAGTCAAGAAAACAAAACAAGCATGTGCCATGGACCACAAGCTGATATTAAGGTCAAAGATGAATGAAATGCAAGCGAAAAACGACCCAAAGCTCAACGAGATGAAAGCGAGAAACGACCTCATGGAAAGGGAAAGAGATTTGATTCAAATGGAAAACGACGTGTTGAAAAAGGGAAAACGACGTGTTAAAAAAGGAACTTGACGTGGTGAAAACAAAAGAAAATGAGTTGAACGCTAAAGTACAAAACATGTCAGTTGAAAATAAAATATTGAAAGATTTGTTGCAAATAAAAAGAGTGGACAGAATCTCTTCCAATACATGGCGTTGGAAAAACAATAATGTAAAAAGGTTGGTTAGACCTCGTTCAGCCATCTCTCAACTTTCCAGTTTACTAGCAAACCTTTGCAACTAAATCATGTAAGCTTCTCTAAAAAAAAAAAAAAAAAATTCTTTTTTTATTTTTTTTACAGAGGTAGGATGTTTTAAACCTTTTGAGCTCTTCAATCTGCTGAGAGTTTGGGTTGTCAATATTATTTGATCCTGAAAGATATTTTAAACTTGCCTCACATTCTTTTTTTGGCTTCTGCGATATTTTATTTTATTAGCCTTCCATTGTGAATCTTACACAACGTTCCAGGCACAGTCTCAAAAAATGTGTCACCCTTCCATTGTGAATCTTACACACAATGTTCCAGCCACAGTCTGAATCAATGTGTCAGAGTTTTTTTTTTCTTGTCGTTTCCAAACCCCCCAAATGGAAGAATGATTCCTGGTCCCGAGCTATGCTCCTTTTCAGCAAACATTCTCCCATGGCTGTTCCAAACCATAAATTTGTATAATATATGGAATGTCACCATGATTTGCTTTTCATCTTTCACATTTTATTGGTCTTACATGTTGCACAATGTTCTAAAAATTGTGTTAGAGTTTTTTTTCGGGTCGTTTCCAACCTTTACTCTGAGAGTAGCCCAAAAAAATGGGAGATGAATGACTGGTCCCGAGCTATGCTCCTTTCCAGTCATCCATCTCCCATTTTTCTGGGGAATCCCTGTCCCCCTCCTCTACGAGGCTGCTCGTATGGGGTTGGGCACCCTGCAGAGAGGACAGGTATTCCTCACCTCCAGGTGTTGCAGTAAACACCGCATGTGAAATACATGGCCACAATGCGTCTTTTCTGGCCAATGCATCGGACTCAGACAGATGGAACACGTCTCGGGTATTTGGAAGACGCTTTCGGGCCATTTGAGTGCAAAACAGTCATCCAAGACGGCTTGAGCCAAGAGAATCCAAGGGGCCAACGGTTGAGTTCCATGTCGCCTCCAGGCCTTGTACGCCAATCGATACAATTTGGGAAGGGCCAAGACCGTCCACAGAGCTTGCAGAAAGGCCCCCTTGTCTTGGGCCGCCTGCTGTTCGAGGTAATCACTGTAAAGTTCGGAAGGTTCAGAAGAGGTGAGACATTCGAAGGTGGGCAGATCGTCGTTGGGCTCGGGATGGGGAAACACTTTCCGTAAAAGGTCTCCCAGGTCCACAGGGGAAAGGGCAATGACGTCGGACGGAGTGAGAGTCTGTAACTGGGCTCGAAACTGCATCATAAAAGTAATGTACTCGGCCAAATGGGCCTCGTGGTATTCGGCCAGGTAGACTTGAAAGGCTTTGTCAGACTCCATTGTCTCGTATGAGGCAAAAAGGCGTCCGAATCATGCTTTTGAGAGAAGAGCAACGCGCAGGAAGTGCTTTTGGATTGGCTAGACAGGAGGAAGATCCTGTAAGGGTCATGTCCGTTCTTTCAAAATGGATTGCATCATCTCCGGGAAGACCTTCCCGCCGGAAGCCAAGCACAGGCACCTTTCAAGGTGGCAGAAAGAGTAGGGAGTGGATCCACGGGGCCCTGTCTCCAACATTGACAGTGAGCTCGTGTCAAACATTCGAGGGAGTGTAAAGACCCGTCCCGTACGACGACATGATTGAAGCGTTTCACGATAAAACAGTGTTCGGGGGCGTCAAAGACATTAAAACAATGGCAAGTGCCGGGTCCTTCCGTGCAGGCATCTGCACTATAGACACAATCGGAAAGATGGAATCCATGCTCGCTCAAGACCACCTGGACGGGAATGGGAAAGTGGGTCGCGAGTTGTTGAAATTTCACAATCCCCGCTGAACGTTGCAAGCGTCGTCTATAAGAGGACCAGCGTGAGACGTTGTCTCGCAAACCTGGGAGAATGTTTTTTTCCAATTCACCCAGGAGAGAATCGAACGAGGTCATCATGAAGAGAATAAGAAATGTTGACAACAGAGCAAACCAAATGAAAGCTCGAGTGGAAGGCTCAACCTTTTTAAACACTCTCCAATCTTTCTAAAAAAAAAAATTTTTTTTTTTTTAAGAGATTGGTTGTAAACTTTTTTTGCATCTGCCAAATACTTCAAACTTTCCTTCTGAAAGATATTTCAAACTTTGTTTGCGTCTGAAAGATATTTCAAACTTTGTTTGCGTCTGAAAAATCTTTTAAAATTTGTTTGCATCTGACAAATCTTTCAAACTTTGTTTGCGTTTGACAAATCTTTCAAACTTTGTTTGCGTATGACAAATCTTTCAAACTTTGTTTGCGTATGACAGATATTTCAAACTTTGTTTGCGTATGAAAGATATTTCAAATTTTATGTGCTTCTGACAAATCTTTTAAACTTTATTTGCTTCCGACAGAGGGTTTGGGAAACCCACTCTGGATCACGTCATACATCCTTTGCCAACGTTTACTATTTTCGTCCGTCCAATGCATGACACGGGGTAAATAGTGTTGTCCAATCTCTAAAATTTGTTTCAATCGTGCTTCGGTGGGTTCACCGTGCATCACTCGTTCTTGAAACACCATCGATTCCAATAAAACGTGAATCACACAATCATGAGGGGGCTCTTCTCCCCGAGAACACACTAAACAATCTTGTTCACAATAGCATGCATCCGAAACAACAGACATGGTCGGACACGATAGATTGAAAAGACACAAAATTTCAAAGCACCCTACACTAGACGAGTAAATGAAATGAGGGGGTGGTAGAAAGCTTTTAAACTTTGAAAGAACACGGAGTTGTAATACACGCAGCACTCGAAGAGAACAACTCTAGCTAGACAAGAAATAATTTTATCCTTAAAAAAAAAAAATTTTTTTTTTTTTAGAGAGAATGTTTAAGAGCAAACACTTTGCAGATTACATTTCAGAGCAAATAATTTGCAGCTTCTCTTTTTCAACATGACCGACACGGACGATGTGTTGAGCCTGTTATCCACCCCTGGTTCCCCTTTGCCCTCCATGGCTTCTCCTTCACACCCAGAGTCTTCTCATGAGCCCTCAAAACTAAACTCTCCCCAAAACCCTCGACGACAACGTCGTTTCTCCTCGTCTCGTAGACGCCCTCCTTATGCTTATCGATTTCCCCAGCACCACGCTCAAGTCTTTTTCCATACGCACGGTCTGGCCGTGTTGTCTCCGAGACCATGGTTTCACGCTCACCAACGGGGTCGTCTCGTATGCTTCGGATCGCGTCGGGGCGCATGAAGTGTTCAACTCTTTACATTATCTCAATGTCGGCACCCTCTGTGTGGCCGATTCTCGTTCCAAGCAAGACTTTAAAGACATTCAAGCAAAATGGAGCGCTTTCAGTCTTTCAAACGCATCCCCGTCATGCTCTTGAAATCCCATGCACGAGGCGAATGTCCCTTTTGCCACCAGACGCAATGTCATCGTTGGATTGCCGGGCAAGACATGTGTGCCATTCTCCACCAACCTCTCAACCCCATTTTTCACTCGCATCCGGCCTGAAAAACGTATAAAAGGAGGACGCGGGTCGACGCTTCTCGTCAGTTTGCAGCATGGATGCCTTCCCAGAGCACCTCTCCTCCACCGTGGTGCCCGTGACGCTGCCCGAGAAATCCGATGCGATGGAATATGCAGCTCAACAGGGCCAGGTGCAAGCGGGCATCCTCTACCAGGAACCTCACGCCAAACGCGTGTTTTTACCTTATTTCGTCAAGATCCGTGGTACCACCAAAAGACGTTGATGGACAATTTCAAGCGGGCCGTGCTGGAAGCCAAGCACGTCAACGAATTTCGACCCAACGCGTTCCTGTGGGAAAAAGTGTCCAAAAGCCACTTGAAAAATCCTGATCGTTTGCTCAAAAATACCGACAAGAGGATGGTGTACATCTATGGCTACCTGTTTTTTGTGAAAAAAGACTTTACCTTTGGGTTGAGAACGGTGCACCCCGGAGAAGTGCATTTCATTCAAACGACGCAGGTGCCCCTGCTGCTCTACGAACTGCCCCCTTCCAGTCTCCAGTGTCGAGCCCGACCCAACGTGAATGAGAAGAGTTTCAAGCCCTACGAGCAAATGCTCTACCATCGGACCATCTTGGAGAAACACACGGCCTATCCGATCCCGGCGGGAACCCACTATTTGCTGTTAACGGTTCAAAAAACCGTTTTTGGTCTGGACCTGATCCCCGAATCACTGCTCCCTCAGCTCCTTCAGAAGGGATTTCACCCGGGAAATTTTCGGAAAAAAACGTTGGATCAAATCGCCTACAAGCTACCGCCTCCGACCCCAGTGCTTGGACTGAAGCGATCTGGGGAGGAGACGCGCCCCTCCAAGAAACGAGGATGCATCCAGAGACCTGGGCCTGTGCAGATTCCACAACCTGAGCTACTCTATCCCCAGCCTGTGCAGATTCCACAACCTGATCTACTCTATCCTCAACCTGTGCAGATTCCAGAACCTCAGCTTCTCTGTCTGCCACCTGTGCAGATTCCAGAACCTGAGCTAATCTATCCTCAAGCTGTGCAGATTCCACAACCTCAGCTCCTCTCTCCGCCACCTGTGCAGATTCCAGAACCTGAGCCGATTCCAGAACCTGAGCTCCTCTCTCCACCACCTGTGCAGATTCCAGAACCTGAGCTCATCCCTCCAGACCCCGTGCCAGAGCCCGAAGCTGCTTGGCTCGACCAACTCCTAACGTCCTTCTCTGGACCCGAACCCTCGGTGCTCCACCTGGTGCCCTCGCTCTTTGATGACAACAATGAACTCATCACCTTCCTGGAGACTTTTGAACACGATATGGCGATGGAGCCACTGGACTTGTCAATGCCCAAACTCTCCCGTTGTATCCGACCCACTGTTGGATTTAAAGCCATGCAACCTCTGAATCTGTCTTGTAGAGTATGATCATGATCAATAAAAAAATGATTATTTTTTTTAAAAAAACACAAGTCTCCTTCTTTGTGTCCGAATGATACAACATTTATTGGACCCGTGTCCAACAAAAAGTATTATTTTTTAAAAAAGCAAGTCTTTTTCTCCTTGTGTCAGAATGATCCAACATTTATTGGACCAGTGTCGACATCGCACGACGATCGTGTTTGTCAATTTGGGTCGCTGGCCCGATCGAGTCACGTATTACGAGCACGAATATCCTTACACCATCCTCTTTGAACCCAATTTCGGGGTGCACGTGCCTCGGTCGTTTGGAAAGACCGTGGTCGTGTTTACCAGTCATTTGGATTTGACGTGGGATCCAGGCGTCGAGTTGAGATTCTTTCAACTGGGTTGACCTCGTCTCGCCGAGTTTGGGAAGCCCATCAACCTCACAATAAGGAGGCCTATACGTTGAATTTCACAAACTGCACGCGCCTAGCGGAGGTGTACGTGAGACTATTAACGTGGTTGGATGATTGGGAAATGCATCGAGACGACCACCTTCCTTGGCGCCTGGTCATGCCCCCAGCTTGGAAACGAGCGTTGGAACCCCACGTGGAACGCTCGCATCGCAAGGCCTTGGAATATGGGATGCCTGTAGACGTCACGCTCCTCGAGCCTATATAAGGCTAGCCTCTAGCCAGCAGAATCATTCTTTTTCAGAAGGAGCAGCATGTTTATCTATTTTGCTCATGCCAACTACTTTCTCCACCAGGGCAAGCCAGTGCTCATCGAGTTGTCTATTGCCACCCTTCCCAAGAATGGCAGTGATCCTCAAGTGCTCTGCATTACCGTCAACAATGACGGACTCGACTCCACGCCCCGAGACATGCGATACAATGTCTGCAAAAGCGCTCGTCTTCGTCTGGTACGTCCCTTGCCCAAGAGTGTGCCTGTAGACTACCTACCCTATTGCGTGAGGGGCATGGTGGACCCAGGAAGTCTCTTTGTCGTGAAAAGCTCCAAACAGCAACAATTTTTTAAAGAGTTGGGACTCGTCACCGTATGCTTGGAGATGCTGCCCAAATTCAACACCCTTTGCGATGGCACCTTTCCCAACCCCATGCATGATGACCTCCACTAGGAAGGGGACGTGTCTCATTGCACCATGCTGAAATCTTTTCAATTTGCAAAATATCTGCAGCAGTTTCAAAAGTTGCAGGTGGAATGGAAGAAACAAAGTCGACTCGGTCCCCCTTTTTTTGGATAAATGAAGGTGCCAAGGTTGGAGAGCCT